>OY720441.1:276699987-276757987 GCA_963082915.1 Dolichopus griseipennis
TACCTCAGCATTGTCGGATTGCATCTTTGCAATCCAGTTATATGAATCACACTATACAAAAGCGGTATTTTTTTTCCTTTTTTTTAATTAAATTTTTTTTTAATTGTGGTTAAATTTTTGTTAAATATTTTATAATATTATATACTGCGAATAAATTCGTCAGTAAATTTAAAAAAAAAAAAAATTTTTTTTATTTTTAATTAATTGTTCAAAAGTGAAATTTATTAAAATCGACCGTTCTCTATCAAAGTTCAGAAAGAACCCCCTGGTCGTAAGACATGGCTAACCAAATTTACTTTATAATACTAAAAACATTTTCTAGTTATTTTATCAATTCAAAAATATTAGCAATTCTTACTAATTTATCTATTTAAAAATATTAAACAACAAATAAAGTTGAGATAAAATACCCTTATGCGGCAATTACTTCTTTTCAGGATTTTTAGCTGTAGTGCATTTACTGTTGACTGATTTAGTATCCTTGCTTAATTAATTCAATTTTCAATAATTTTTAAATTTATTCTCTTTTCTCTTACTTATTTTTTAATGTTCTATATAATTAAACTCAAAGTTATTCGAAAGAAATATTAATTTATAATAATATAAATATGAAAGTTTATATAATTTCATGGTTTTTAATGTTAGTTAAACCCGTTAATGTTCCCATTAGCTTTTTAACACAAAATTTAATAATCAAAATATGCAATAAATATATTTCTAAAATATAATAATAAATTTACAACTGTTCATATAATTAATTTTAATATAAAAATAAATTTTACAACTTAAGTACCGTACACAATTTGTTAATTATATATTACCTATGGTAATAATTCAATAAAATATAGATGATATAAAAAAAATTAAAAACAAAAAAAAATTTCGTTGTTTATTAAAAAAATATTTAGTTTTTAATTTATAAAATATAATACATAATATGTTTTATAGTTAAACTCTTAGCCTTTAAAAATATAAAAGTGTTAAATAAGAACGGAAATTGGAAATAGTGTATCAAATTTTAATTTTTTATCTTTGTTAATTTCGAATATATGCTTTATGGTCTTGGGAGTAGAGGGCTGGTACGCAAACCGCTATTCCAATTCATCCAAAATTTCACGTACACAAAAAAAATAAGGAGAATTACCTGTGCCCCAAATATATGGCTCTATATTCTTTGGTTTAGAAATTATACTAGTTCGGCCTCAATTCAATCAAAAGCTTCTAGAATCCGAACTCGACCAGAACAATTCCCATGGTACTTTCATTATTAGTAAACTAGAATATAAATTTTATCAAAATAGCGTAATTAGTTTCTGAGTTATGGTGTTTTTAAGATATATGTTTGTTTGCTTTTGAACTTTTCAAAGGTTCCAGAACCCGAAACCATGGTACGATTTCGCCCATATGCAGTCCCACTCATACTTTTAATACTAGTTAGCCCTTGTACACAATTGGAACATTTTATATTAATTTTAAATTCCTATTTTTATTAATTTCGATGATAAGCCTTTCAACCTTTAGAGGTCTAAGAGAGTTACCTGAACCACCACTCCAATTGTCATACATTAAGTGAACAAGTAGGAAATAGTAAAGAACAGCCTTGTGCCAAATTTGAAGCTTCTACATTTTTTTGAAGTTAATATCTCTATTATTTTCGAAAATATAGTTTAAGGTCTTCGAAACTATGTGGATGGTCCCCGACCCACTATTTCAATTGGTTTCAATTTTCAAGCACACTAAAGGAATATAAAACGACACCCTGATACCGAATTTGGAGGTTCTAACTTCTTTGAAATCGGAATCATGCTCGTTTGACCTAAATTCGAAAAAAAAGTGGTTTTAAAATAACTTATAAACTTCCCATTTAAATGCACCAAATGGGTGTAGGATATTTCTAAGTCGGTTGCACCGATTGACTGAAAATTTTTTTGATGACGTTTGGGGTCAACCGATAATTCTAGTTTCAAAATAAAAATTAATAATATTTTATTTTTTTTTTAAACTAATAGAAACCAAGATTCATTATTTCTTTATAATACCAAAAAAAAATTTGTTTAATCATGAAATAAAATTTTTTTGAGGATGTTTGTGGTCAACTGATAATTCAACTTTCAATATAAGATTGAGTAACATTTTTTTAAAACTAATACAAACCAAGATTCTTTATTTCAGATTAATTCCAAAAAATTTACCTACTCATTATATAAAAACATTTTCGTGTTTTAAGAACGAAATTATTTAACAATTTAAAAATAAGCACAATGGAATTAACATTTGTGTTTGGAATGCAATTTAGAGCTCACGACGCATTACTTTCAGGAACATAAAACTGATGAGTTGGAGCATATTGTAGATCTAGAAGAATCTAGATGTAGAAGAATTCCTACATCTAGAAGACTTTGCTTGCTATATTTTACGGCGTAGGAGTTTGGTAAAGTGCTTTTCAACCCATTGTGGCAGATTTTTATTTCGAACATCTCCACAACCATCGCAAGTTCCTACAATTAACTCTAATAATGAATTATAAAAAAATTTTGTATTAAAAAATAAAAAAACTTTGTATTATTTTAATTTATTTTTATTTTATAAAAAGGTATCAGCATTAGTACTTATATGCCTCCATGAATAAGTTTTTACATTATCAGACAAAATATTCTTCTTATCATCTAAATAACTTAAAGCTATTTTATTTAGTTCCTGCGTATAAATTGTATGCAATTTTGATTTGAAAACCTGCATATTTCTGTACAATATTTTTTTATTTTTCAAGCAATTCTCATAATAATCTATATCTTAATTATCTATCTCAAAATTCTTAGCACCTTTAGATTTCTGATAGTATCCTTTGTAAGCGTCTTTATGGAATACATTTTAGCACGCAAGCCTATAAATTCTGTAATAATTTTCTCCCTAATTTCATCTTTAAATATTCTAAACCTTTTTTATTTACAGGAGGAAAATTATATGGATTACTTATCTCGTAATCTGAGGTATCAAAATATTTATTGAGGTCAGGTTTAATTGCCTCATAAATATCTTCTGTCTGTAAAGAATATACAAAACTATCAGTATCCACATAATTTAGTTGAATATTAGTTTTAAATTTTGATTTTATATAATTATAATGAAAGTTATAAATAAGAACTTTCGATAATTCTAATATGCAAAATCCTGCATAAATGCTCACAAGGCTTATTATAAAATATTTTAGTTTTGTTCAATTCTATAGCAATCGAATTATTTGTAAATACCGTTAAACTATTAAAATTAGGTTTGGCTTTATAAGTTCTTGTCCCTAAATGTCTATTTTTACTTTCCCAACTATCTACTATTTCCCTTTCACGATACTTTTCTACATTCTCCATTGTTTTACCATAAACCGAATTATTTTGTTTTTAAAAATTTTTTTTATCAAAATCATTTTTTGCATTTTGTCTATGTAAAGTATTTAGATCAATATATTTCTTAAGCCAATCAGATTGTTCGAATTCTAAAATTCTATGAATTTTGCGTAATATTAAACCAGTTTGCAGACATTGCTTAAGATTTTTATAATGGATAACATATTTTGATTTATCTTCCAAAGTTGTTAATAATTTACAAAGTTTTTTTTTAGGAGGAGTTTCTTTTTTTGGGCAAATGGCAAATCATTATTCAATTCATGTAAAGAATTGGGACATCCTAGATCAGCTATGTCAAACCCGCGGCCCATTCAATAATTTTGTGCGGGCCTTTTTGTATATACATAATTTTTTAATTAATTATAATATTAATCGTATTAATCAAACAAAAAAAAATGCAGTTTACTCTAAATCATATAAAAAACTATAAGTTCACAGTTCATGAAAAATAGAAATCATTCAAAATTCGAGATTATATTATTAAAAATTCCTATATAAATAGAGAGAGAGAGAAAAAAAACTTTTAAGAAAAAAATTTAAGAGAGGGATTGGATTTTTATTGTAGTAAAATATCACATGTGCGCTTAGATTTTTTTTCATTACTTTTGTATGCAAAAAAACGTTTATTTTAAGAATTGTTTTTTTGAGTTTTTATCCATAGTCGCAATGCATAAAAATAATTGCTATGATTACAAATGAAAATTTTCTACACATTATTTCTTAAGTTGTAACCGTCTTTCATGTTTATACTCGTATGACTATTAGTCAAAAGGGTATACTAAATTTCCCATTACGTTCGTGACGCACAGAAGGAGGAGGCTACATATAGACTCAAGTGCATGGATCGGATCAGAATCGTTTTAGCTATGTATGTCCGTAAGTCCGTCCGTCCGCACGGTAACTCAAAAAATAAAGGAGCTAGGATTTTAAAATTTTCACAAATTCGTTTTTATGCAATAGCCGTCATCGCTATTTAAATCCAGCTATTTTGGTTCACGGGTTCGAGCACCTGCCTGCAACTTCTTTTTTTATATGAGCATTACTCTGTACTTATTAAAGCTGGGTGTCTGAAATTTTGTCAAAAGTGGTTTGGTTTTATGGCCAAAATTTCTGCAAAATTTGGTTGGTCCACTACAGTGGGTTCGAGTAGCTGCCACACAAGTTCTTATTTTATATGAGCATTGCTCTATACCAATGGAAGCAGGGTGTCCGAAATTTTGCCAAAAATTAGTTTGGTGTAATGGCCAATGTCCAGTCTTCTTCTGAATTAAAATATATGTTTGAAGCCAATGATAAAGTTCAGTTTTATAAAAATACATATGTAATGATAAATTTCCTAATCCAAGAAACTAGTGATAAGCGTTACAGCTGCGATGGGGACCATCTATCTTTGCGAATATTTTTTTCAAAATTGAAGATTTAAAAATGTAAAAGTCGTAATAGATTAACTGATGGAAATTTAAAAAAACCAATTACGATGTGCAATGTGCATAGACATAGACAGTTTTACATATTTCACGAAAACTTTCAAAACCGTCAGTCAATGTTAACACATTAGTTTTTAAATATATTCTTAAATAATCTAACATGTTTTGGCATTTAAACTTTTGCCACACTTAAATGGCGTGTTGTTAATCAGCATCTGAACAAGGTGGAGGTAATCATTGAGGGGGTAAAGATTCCGATAATTTTGACCCATCATCTAAATATTCATAAGGAAATATTCCTTTTTTTGAAATTAAATTAGAATTTTCACCAAAAGTTTACTTAATATTTAGCATTTTCATAATTTCCAAATAGCTAAATAAACTATCAAGACTCTCCATAAACCGAAAACAAATTTACTAAATTTTTGAATACGTTTAATATTTTAATATTTACGTTTTACATAAATATTGCTAAAAAAAAAATTCCGATTTTTAAAAATTTATTTTCGAACGCGTTACTAATTTGATTAGTGAGAAACTAAAAACTTAATCTCTTTATTACTTAAAAATTTTTCTGGATATAATACCAGCTTTCCTATTACAAATTTAAAATAAATAAAAAAAAATTCAATTCACATTAATTTTTGTTTTATATTTCCCTCTATATTCTATTTCAAATATCTGTTGCTGTTCTATCAATACAATTGCTGATCGAATTAAACTGTATGAAAATGTATTGTAATGTGAAATAACTACGTCTCGCTAACATATTTGTGTATTAGTTGTTTGATGGGCTTTCGTTTTTAGAAAATAAAACTTTGCAATTAAGATATTGCACTTTATTAGAATATTAAAAAAATTTAATATATGTATATCAAATTCAAAATATTTCAATTTATGACTCTTCTTTTTGTAATATTCGTAATAAACAACGAAAAGCACCTCCCATCCGCTGCCTGCTTCTTGAAACTCCTAACTTTTTTTTGTTATGACTTTAACCGCATCATCATAAGCAGAATTAATATCTTTATCATTTATACTTAATATCTTCATCATTTATAATTATCATTAGTTTTGTTTGAAATGATTTTATGCTTAATTCCAAATAATTTTCGTCATCAGCAGAAATTATATATTCAGCAAAAATCTCTACATTCATCTTAAAGCTTTGATGTTTTAGTACCGCTCTGAAGAACAGCTATAAAATCATCTTTAATTTTGATTAAAAATGTTGTTGGATCAATAAGTTCTTCATTAACCTTATCAAATGATGACTCCAATTTAATGAAAAAATATTGCCTTTTGGGTAATATTTATACGCTTTCATGTGACGTTCCAGATTAAATTTATTAGAGAATTTTATTCTCTTAACATCCATTTTCAATTTATTTTGCTTTGTTAAGTTATTTCAACATATATATTACTACACGTTCAAGTTTAAAAACTTAATGATGGTCAAATTTAATTTTCTCTGTTTTTAATACTCTTTTGTCAATGTTATTATTTCTTAATTATAAATACAAATCAAAACAAAAAAATTCGGATTTCTTTGAATTAAAATCTTTTAAATTTTATAATCTCTTATCAGCATTACGAAAAGGTTATTAGTTCGTTAGAAACGTTCATAAAACCGCAAACATGAAATGGTTTACTTTATCAAAAACATTATATTCTGTTTGTTAGAAAAGTAGCTGATGTCATTTTAAGTTTTAAAATTTTTTTCTAATATATAATTTATTTTTTCTTTTCTTCTTTAATATTTAAAACGTAACGCGGAATTCTCCTAACGTTATTCCCGTATTCAGTTTAAAAAAATTGCCACCCCAACAGCCACTGTCCACCACCACATCCACCAATCGAGTTGTTAAATAATATCAACAACACACACGCCCATTCAAAAGTCTTTCAAATTGTTAACTCGCTTCATACTCGTTTCAATTCAAACCAAAGTCACAAACATAACAACCTTATTATACCCGTATGACTATAATTCAAAAGGTATAATAAATTTGCCATAACGTTTGTGACGCAGAGAAGGAGGTGGGGTAGCTATAGATTTAAGTGTATGGATCGGATCAGAATCGAAAAAAAAAATCTTTTTAGCTATGTATGTCCGTCCGCCCGTCCGCACGATAACTCAAAAACTAAAGGAGCTAGAATCTTGAAATTTTCGCAAGTTCATTTTTTTGCAATAGTCATCGCTATAAAAATCCAGCCATTTTGAAACATGGGTTCGGGTAGCTACCATACAACTTTTTCTTTTATATGAGCATTAAACAACACCTAATAAAGCTGGTATGTTTGAAATTTTGCCAAAAGTAATTAATGTTTATAATAATAATTAATGTTTATATAACAGTCATACCGATATCCCAGAGTCTACTCTACTACACTCATCCTCATTTCTAATATAAATACTATCAAAGACACAATGTACCAAAAGTTTTTTTAACTCGCCTCAGTCCAAACCAAATTCACAAACCTAATAACCACATTTGTAAAATAACTAGTGATGAAAAAAAACCAAGGGATTTTTAAAAAGCACATTTTCAAAATTATATATGTATTCTTACTGAGTATTTTATTCATCATTTATTTTTATAAAAATATATATAAAAATAAATGATAACATTATAATTTAGTTATTTCATCAATTTATTAATTATGACTAATAATGAAATCAATACTTAGAATATTATTATCCCAAAGCACTCAAGAAAACAGGTTAACAGGTGCGAAATATAATGTTGGAGCTTCAATATTAACGCTAAATTTTTTAAAAACATACACTAGCGAATAAGTTACTGTTTTATAAAAACATAAAAATTTTAATTTTTAGGACTTAGTAGCTCTTCAATGGGGAAGGCCCCCAAATTTTTGCTTAACAAACTTATGAGGTATCTGCCCATACCCCTCCTGCCCCTTTCATTATTTTCTGTTCTAGAAAATCAATTGTGAACTCCACCAAAATTTGGAATTTTACCTAGAATTTTACTATCTAAGCAAAAATGGTTAAAAATAAGAGACAATTTATTAAGTTTAAAGAACAGCTTTTAAATTTAAGAAAAACCTTTAACAAAATATGTTGAAATACAATGCTGCAGCTTTAAATTTTGTAAATATTCAAATTAAATATTCAAGCCCTTATAGCTCCGAAACAGGAGACGTAACAAAACAATTTTGTTAACCGACTCCTACTAATTTCGGAAGGTCTTACTTCTCCCAAAATTTCAAGATTCATGCTTGAACCGTTTAGTTAGAAAATATGTGAGGCCAAAACTTTTGCAAAAATTCAGTTATGTATAATGGTAAATTTTAGAACTGTATGGCAACCCAAAATATTTGTCTTTTAAAAATTTAAAAAGTTTATAAAACCAGCTATCTTTTGCCGTTATCAGATTGAAAATAAACCTAACAGAACTCTTGCTATAACAATTTAAAAATAGCGCTTTTTAAACTTTGGGGGGCTGTAGCTCAGAACGGGTGGGGCTACAGATAAAAGTTCTTCTACAAAATATTTTTTTGCAATATATATACGTGGCTAAAATTTCTTTACTCTTTTTCAAACGGTGTAAAAGTTTGTAAACATACGAATGGACGGACAGAGTTAAACTATATAGACAAATTTTTACAAAATTTTTTGACAATGCGCTTAAAACTATCAAAGACACAATCTACTCAAATTTCTAATTCTACACTACCGACATCTAACGTTTTTTCATTGAATCCCCTAGCTTAGACAAATTTATACTTTTTAAAATACATACCAAACACATTTTTCCGCAATATATCCGCAACCCCAGATCCTAACTACTTATGCAACAAATGTATTTCTTAAATACAATGACAAATTTAGAACTTTTCATATAATTCATTTAAATATAAATAAATTTTACATACATGCAGCAAGTACCTTTGAACACAACTAAAGTATCGTACAAAATTTCTTAATTATATATTACCTATGGTAATAAGTCAAACAATATATAAGTTAATTTAATACAATATGTATTGTTTTAAAAAAATATTAATTAAAAAAAAAAATTTTAAAAATAAAATAATAACTTTTTACTTTTAAAATAGATAGATCTTTATTCTTCAAAATTTAAGATTATAATAATACAATTTTGTTACAATTCACATTCATTCACCACGAAAGGGTATTATTTTGATGACATACTTGTTTAACGCCTGCTTTAGACTCAAACATGTACCGTTATGTTTCAAGGTAGCCCAAATCATTATGCTGAAAAAACCAGATAAACCGCCGAATGAGATTTCATCATATCGCCCAATATCTTTGTTACCAGCTATATCAAAATTGTTTGAAAAATTAGTACTGAAACGTATAAGACCATTGATTAAGATACCAGATTTTCAATTTGGGTTTAGAAAGAAACATTCCACCATTGACCAAATACACAGAATCACTTCAGTAATTGAACAGGCTTTTGAAGAGAAGAAATATTGTCCTAGCAATACTAGCAGGTGTACCACAAGGAAGCGTCCTAGGACCATTTTTGTACCTAATTTATACCGCAGATATACCTACGTCAAGCGAAACTATTATCGGAACATTTGCCGATGATACAGTGATAATGGCAGTCAGTGAAACACAACAAGATGCAACAGGAAAACTTCAACATGCTTTAAATAAAGTAACCAAATGGACAAATGATTTAAAGATTAAACTTAATGAACAAAAATCGGTACAAGTAACATACACATTAAAAAAGAAAAACGATCAATATTGCACTTATTTAAATGGCATTCAAATACCACAAGAAAAATCAGCAAAATATTTGGGGTTACATCTAGATGAACGGTTAAACTGGAAACATCACGTTAAACAAAAAGCATTACAAATTAACTTAAAACTACGTGAAATGTGGTGGATTATAGGCAAACATTCTAAACTCAAACTTTCATCCAAAAGACTCATTTATTTGTCAATAATTAAGCCTATATGGACATATGGTATCCAGATGTGGGGATGTACAAAATCATCAAATAGAGCAATTATTCAGCGTAGTCAAAATAAATTTCTTCGTACGCTTACCAACGCGTATCGTTATGTAACCAATTAAGAAATTCATAATGACCTTAACATAAAGGTAATCGAAGATGTAATAGGTGAATATGCCACAAAACATCAAAACAGACTTTCGCAGCATGTTAACATAGAAGTTTTACAACTGATGAACAACCGCAACAACACAAGACGATTAAGAAGATTAAAACCATATAATGTAATTAAATAAATAAATACATGTAATGTAATGTAATGTAATTGTAGAAGTAGTATAGAGAATAGGATATTGATTCTATAAACTCAAACAAGTTATGCTTAGTAATTCTAAGTACTTTGTTAAAAATTGTAATAATTTATATAATATTTTATAAGATTTACTAACCATATCCAAAAAGGGATGTTTAATAAAAAAAAAAAAAAAAAAAATTCACATTCATTTATAGAATTTAACTTTGCTTATCTTTAACTTCCCTATTCTCAAAACCTCAAAATGGTAAACTCAATTTAATTACTTATTTAGTTAATTAGTTCAGAAATGCATTTCCTTATTCTGAAGTTTTGAGAACAAAAAAGAAAAGAAAGAAATCCAAAATTAATATTAACAAAAATTTAATTCTTTATTTAAAAAATTATAAATCAAAGAAATGTTTATTTAGTCAAAAATTTAACATTAACAAAATTTAACCCAAATGGTCATATTATAATAACAATTCATGGCCAAATGGTCAAAAAGTAGTACAAAACAAAATTAAATAAAAAAATGCTGACTTATAATATTTTAGTTTTATAATATTCAATTAATAGTATTTTCATTCATTAACAATATAAACAAAATAAAAAATTAAAACATTGAACTTGAATTATCATTATTACAATTTTTTATAAAAAAATAAAATGAGTTTTTTTATTACAATTTATTGTGAGTAATTAGTGTTTTTTTATTACAATTTATTATGAACAATTTATTACTCAATGGATAACATTGCAAAGCAACATTGTATTATTTTAGAGCTGCGTTGGAAAGTGTCGTTAACTCCTCTCCCCTTAAGTTTGAATGTCCTCATTCAACAATTCCATTGGTTTTAGATGGAATATTACTGGAGCCTGGTTTGATATGTTTAACTGTAGAATTTTCATTTTCTGATGTTTGACTTCCTTCAGTGTTGATAATTAACTTGTTTCTTCGTTTATTTGAAATTAATAAAAGTGTTAATACTATTATTACTATAATAGTAGTAATACTGAAATTAACATATCTGTCTCTTTATTTGAAAAATTTAACGCTTCTTCTGGCGTTGAATATGGTATATTTTCTTTATCTAATAAGTTAGTTATAGATTCGATTTCTAGTTTGGAAAGTAAAATGGAATTGATTACACCTTCTTTTGATTGTCCTAACCTGAGCAAATTTTGTTAATTTATCTAAAGCCGTCAGGGCTAATTTAGACTCAGTCGAAAATATGTCGATGTGAACTATATTTCTAGCATATTTTGGAATTGGGGTACTTTCTATTATCTGGTTATTTGGGTGTCTGTCGTATTTATTCTCTTTGCATACTGAACATCTGTCTACAAATTCCTTTAATTTTCTTGCAAGTTTTGGAAAATAGTAGAGCTCTAAAATATGTTTCTTATTTTCCTTTGCATTCTTATGAGCCCTACGATGAACTTGTGCTATTATTTCATCTTGTTTGTTTCCGTCTAAAATATCTTGAATTAATATATTAGTAAACCTAATATTATACCTTTCAAAATATTCTCTACAAACTTTTCCAGCCTTTTGTTTAATGCATTCGTCTTTCATTAATCCATTTATCATATTTGAATTTAAAAATTTCTTTAATATATTAATCAAGTCTTCTTCTGTAAAATTTTTTCTAATAAATTTATGTCTACTGTGAGTTTCAAATAAAATTGAAAATTGATAATCTTCATATTTATTAATTGTTAGTATAATTTGATTTTTAAATACATTAATTGGCGTTTCAACCGACTGTATAAGACTGTTACTAAAAGTTGTTCTAAATGTACTATTATCATGAGTAATAGTTGTGCTATGAATTTCGGTATCAGGAATTAATCTTGATAACGCGTCTGCTACTGAGTTAGTCGTACCTGGTTTATATTTTAGTACATAATTATATTCTTCTATTATTGATTTCCATCTTTTCATTTTTGCGTTACTATTTTTTGTACTAAGAGCAAAAGTTAGCGGCTGATGATCAGTGTAAATTATTCCTTCCTTGATCCATACAAAAAATTTCGCAAAGATGTAAGAGCCCATACAACAACTAACATCTCTTTTTCATTGGTTGCATATGCCTCTTCTGTCTTTGTGAATGTTCGTGACAGAAACATTATTAGCCTTCTATCTTGCGATAATACTCCACCAATTGCATAATTTGATGCATCAGTTGTTAATTCAAATGCCTTTGAGAAATCAGGATGTGCTATGTCTTCTGTTTTTAAGCAATTCTTTATTTTTTCAAAAGCCTCAATAGCTTCTTCATTTAAGTTAACTTGAACCTTTCTTGATTTATTTTTTGATACACGTCCATCCTCCCCTCTAAATAGCGATGTTAAGGGTTTTGTAATTTTCGCATAGTCACAAATGAATCTCCTATAATAACCTGACATACCTAAAAATGATCTGAAATACTTTAATGTTTTTGGTATTGGTATATCATATACTGCTTGTATTTTTTTCCTGTTAGTTTTAATACCTTTAGAAGAAACGACAAAACCGAGAAATTCCACCTCATCCGTTAAAAATTCGCATTTGTCCAGCTGAATTTTCATAATCGCTTTTTCCAAAGTATTAAAAATTATTTTTAAATTCTCGAAATGATGTTCTTAATTTTTGCCAAATATGATTACATCATCAATATAGACATAACATATTTTTCCTATGTGTTCTCTCAAAATATCATCTCAAAATTGCAGGAGCGTTCTTGAATCCAAATGGTAACCTAGTAAATTCATATTTCCCGTTGTTCACTGAAAAAGCAGTTTTCTCAATATCAGATTCTTTCAATGTTATTTGATGAAATCCGCTTTTTAAATCAATAACTGAAAAAATATTATTTTGCCCTAGATTAGCCAATACTTCATTTACTTCTGGAATTGGGTATTTATCTGCAATTGTAATAGTATTTAGTTTCCTATAATCAATCTCCATTCTAAATTTCCTTTTTCGTGATGCGTCTTTTTTTTTCCTGCACAATCCAAACTGGAGAATCGTAAGGAGATCTAGATGGTCTAATTATTCCATTATATAAGACTTCTTCTATTTGTCTTTCTATTTCATCCTTTAAACAGATTGGATATGGGTAAGATTTAGTAAATACTGGTTCATTCGTAGATGTTCTAATTTCTCCTTTAACTACATTTGTATAAGTTAGTTTTTCGTTAGGTTCAGAGAATAAACTCACGTGTTTATACCCGTATGACTATATAGTCCAAGGGTATAATAAATTTGCCATTACGTT
Organism: Dolichopus griseipennis; assembly: GCA_963082915.1. Lineage (NCBI taxonomy): Eukaryota > Metazoa > Arthropoda > Insecta > Diptera > Dolichopodidae > Dolichopus > Dolichopus griseipennis. The sequence continues at coordinate 276,713,336 of OY720441.1, forward strand.
TGTGACGCAGAGAAGGAGGGGGGGTAGATATAGACTCAAGTGTATGGATCGGATCAGAATCGAAAAATAAATCGATTTAGCTATGTATGTCCGTCCGCCCGTCCGTCATCACGATAACTCAAAAAGTAAAGGAGCTAGGATTATGAAATTTTCACAAATTAGTTTTTATGCAAAAAACGGAATCGAGTTTGAAATTCAGCCATTTTGGTCCACGGGTTCGAGTACCTGCCATACAACTTCTAATTTTATATGAGCATTACTCTATACCTATGGAAGCTGCGTGTCTGAAATTTTGCCAAAAGTAGTTTAGTATAATGGCCAAAGTTACTGCAAAATTTGGTTGGTCTACTGCATAGGGTTCGAGTAGCTGCCATACAACTCCTTCTTTTATATGAGCTTTACACTACACCTGATGAAGCTGGGTATCTGAAATTTTGCAAAAAATAGTTTAGTATAATGGCCAAAGTTACTGCAAAATTTAGTTGGTCTACTGCTGAGGGTTCGAGTAGCTGCCATACAACTCCTTCTTTTATATGAGGATTACACTACACCAAATGAAGCTGGGTGTCTGAAATTTTGCCAAAAATAGTTTAGTATAATGGCTAAAGTTTCTGCAAAATTAGGTTGGTCTACTGCAAAGGGTTCGAGTAGCTGCCATACAACTCCTTATTTTATATGAGCATTACTCTACACCTAATAAAGCTGAATGTTTGAAATTTTGCCAAAAGTAATTAACCGGATAATATAATGTATATGTTACGGTCATACGGGTATCCCAGAGTTGACACAGTCTACTCTACTACACTCTTCCTCGTTTTTTAATAAAATTTTCATTTTTTCTTTTTGTTTTTGGTTTAAATGATCTGTTCTTATATCAATATTATTGACGTTTTCTGAGATGCATTGTTTTAACGGAATTTTTATACTGCAATCCAAATTAAGATACTTTCCGTTTGCGTGAATGACCGCATTAAGTTCCTTCAGACTGTCATAGCCAATTATACCATCAAATCTCATGTTTTTTAAATTTTAAATAAAAAAAATTTTAATTGTTTTGTATTTGGTCCAAAAAGATTTATTAAAGCATGATGTGTTATTTCCACTTTTCCTCCTACTGTATTTGCATAAAATATTTGATTATTTGAAATTGGATTTTTTATAAATTTTGAATTAATGTAGTTTTTATTTGAGCCTGTATCTATTAGGAGTTTTAATATTTCACCATTCCCCGCTATATGCTCATTATTAGGGAGCGAGGAAGAATTTAATCTAAAAAAGGAGGGTTATTGTTGTTTTTTATTTGCTCATTATTGGTAATTTGAGTCCCAGTTTAACGACTTTGTTTCTCATTTCTAACTGCATATTCCTGAGATGGTTCCGTGTATTGAATTTGTTGCGATTTATTTGACGGATGGCTATTTGATGGTGAATTTTTAAACTGCATATTTCTTACAAAGGGTTTGTTGTAGTTGTTATTGAAACCATTATTGAAGTCATTATAACCCCTTTTATATTGTGATTGTTTCGAAGATTCTGGTTCTGCCTTGAATGGTCGTGGCTGTTGAAATTTCATATTAAAAGGATTTTTATAACTGCGATTATAATTTGGATGAAAATTTTTATTAGGAAAAAAATTTTTATGTGATGTTCCTGCATAACCTTGTCTTTTTGGAGTATAATTTGAAGATTGTTGATTTATATCTTGATTATCTGTAGACTTTAACTCTAAACAAATTTGAAGTGCATGCTTCAAGTCTGCCGGTTGTCGGCTAATAAGCAGCCTTGGAAGATCCCCTTTTAATCCTCTCATGAAAGTATCCAAAGCTTTTTCCTATAACTTGCAACCATAGTTTCAAAGGAAGTTGAAAATGAAGATACTTTATTAATAATTACATTTAATTGATGAGAAATTTTATTATAAAAATTTTTCAATAAATCTCCTTGTTGTTTAATGCCATCTCATTATCTAAACTTGTTATATCTCTGCTATCTAAAAATTCTGAATTTAAACATTTTACAATACTTTCCCAATTGAGTGGTACGTTGCCCATTTGCAGAGTAGTATTTGCTTCACTCCTCTAATAGCCGCTAATATACCATAATATTTTAAACTTCCCTTTATAGAATTATAAATATTTAGATTTCTTCCTACATCTATTTTCCATGCACCGTATTCCATTATATTCCCTGAAAATTCTGCAATATTTCTTACTATCTCTGGTACTGCATCCAACCCAGAAAGTGATTGATCCACATTTATCTCCTGATCTACTTCCTCAACTTCCGGTATTTCGGCCACTACTCGATGTTGTCTAATAGCTTTTTAAGTTTCTCTCTGTACTATCTCCGCAATAGTATTTTTCAAAACTTCAGGATCAAAGAGAATGTTTTGGGTAGAATTTTTCCTATTTTCTGATTGAATTAATCCTAAAATTGTATTTTTCAAGACTCAAGGGTCATAGATAGCAGTTTGCTCAATAACGTTTTTAGGGGTTGATGATGCACTTTGATTTCCATTGCCACCAGATACACCAGGAACAGGAGGTGGTGAAGTTGGCGGAGCTGACATTTTGAGGAAAACAAATTTATTTCAAAAGCAAAAAATAAGAAACAAAGAAAAAATACCAAATATGACAAAAGAAGTAATAACAAAATTTAAATATACTGCAAATAATATAAAAATATTCAATTAAATCAATTTAAAAAAAAAATTTTACTTGCTTATTCTTCACAAAAATAGTACCTATTAAAAACCTATATAAAATTTTAATAACAAATTATTTGGTTTATTATTAAGTATAAAATTACAATATAAAATTTTAATTTTACTCAAATTAAAGTAATTTTTCAAAAAAATTTTATTAACTTTATAATATAAAAATTAAGATAATTTATAGAATAATTTTAAGTTTACTACAGAACAACTTTATAATAGGAAAAATCTTTAATTATTTCTTTTAATAATTATTTTTATTTTCTTTATTTTTACAACTATATTTCTCCTCCCAAATTTATTACTTTTAGTTTTAATACTATGAATCAAATTTTTATAGTGTTCTGTAAAGTTTTCGGTCTCTGAATTCTCTAATTCTACCTTAGACATTTAAAAAAAATGATTTTTTTCTTGATTATTATTTGTTATTTTTGATTAATTAGTTTTAATTATTAGAAAAAAAAAAATTTTAGTAGATAGTAATTAATCAAATAAAAAATTTATAATTAGTATTAATTAATTAATCTATAATTGTAAAGATGCTATTAGTAAATTACAAATTACAGTTTAAATTCTAACTACTAAGTAAAATAATATAGAAAAAAAATATAAAAATATAACTATTACAAGAGCTCTGTTTACTGCATGTGTATATTTATTAATTCGGTTTAATATTTTATTGTATTTCTTTTTTTTTCTTTTAAATTTTTTTAATATTTAATATAATATTTTCTTTTGACGTCTTTTAATTATATTATATTTATTTCAATGTTTTCTTTTGACGTCTTTTAATTATATTATATTTATTGCAATATTTTCTTTTGACGTCTTTTAATTATATTATATTTATTGCAATATTTTCTTTTAACGTCTTTTAATTATTTTATATTTATTTCAATATTTTAATTTGACGTCTTTTAATTATATTGAACTAAATATTTTGCTCTAACGAACCGCCAAATTGGGGCTGTGGTGCAAGTATTTAAACTTCTTTGTTCTAACATGAAAACGGTTCGACCGATTGACTTCAAATTTTGTATACGTGATGCTCTTTGAGAATTTAATTGACAATTTTAACAGTTTTGGAATTTGTTAACCCATGTCGGGCAGACGGGTGGTCAAAAAAAATTTTGGGTCCAAATTTTGTCCGATTTTACGAAATTCTGCTTTGGCTTAAAAGAAAGCCCCAAAAAAAATTTTGTTGAGTTCCATTAACCCATTGCGGCCCAACAGCTTTTTATAGGTTTTATCAATACTTTACTCTAAATTCGAAACGGTTTGACCAATTGACTTCAAATTTTTGTATACGTGATGCTTCTTGAGAATTGAGTTGACTCTATTAACAATTTTGTAATTTGTTAACCCATATCGGGCCCGATAGTTGGTCAAAATAATTTTGGAAGCTAATATTGTCAAAATTTGCGAAGTACTGCTTTGGCAAAAAAAATGCCGCAAAAAAAATTTTGTTGAGTTCCATTAACTCATTGCGGCCCAACAGCTTTTATAGATTTTTTGGTTTCTAAATTAGAAACGATTTGACCGGTTGACCTCAAATTTTATATGTGTGAAGCAACTTGAAAATGGAGTTGAGTCTGTTAACAGTCGGTCCTACGATTAGTTAAAAAAAATTTTTTGGAAGTAAATTTCGTGAAATTTTGGAAAGCAGTTTGTACTGCTTTGAATTACAGAAAGTTTCAAAAATTACTAGAATAATCCTAGAAAAATCGTTTTAAAAAAATTGCTTTCATACATTTTAAAATTTACATGGGTAAACCGTGTGCAATTTTTGTGTTAACTTTTTTGCAGTCTAAAAGAGAGGCTGCAAAAAGTTTTAGTTATGTTCGATTAACCCGTTTTCCACGACGACGCCATGAAGTTTTCTATAAATTTTATTTGCTTAAACGATTAAAAGAATTTTATTGAAAATTTTGTACCAGCATTTTAATTAAAACCCACAGGGCTAATTTGGTTTTGACCTGTTTGCGCGTTTTGAACAAAGATTCAATGAAATTTTCAAATTTTTGGTATGAACGCAAGATAACTTTTATTCCAAATGCTCACTTAATTAATAAGACTAATTTTTTTCCTTAAATAGTCTCAAATAGTTAAAAGCTAAATGAGATAATATTGATAATAATAAAAATAAAGCTAATAAAGAATCCGAATAAAAATATCTTTAAAATTAAATAACATAGCAGTTTCCTTCTCCACATTTTTTCGTAAGTCTTTGTTTTTTATCAACTTTGCAGTTGTTGTTTTTTAAAAAAAAGATTTCGGTGTAAAATTGCAGTTTTCTTCAAATGAAATTTAAAAATCAAAAAATTCAATTTCGTATACATATTTAGAACGTTTCATATGATTCATTTAAATATAAAAATAAATTTTACATACATGCAGTATAGCTCGTGTTTTTTAAACGATCGGCAGTATGGTTTTAGAAGCCAACAATCGACCGGCGATCTTTTAGCTTGCTTTTGCGAAAAACCTAACACCAGCATTCACTGCTCTGGTGAATCTAAGGTTCTAGACATCTCAAAAGCCTTTGTTCGAGTATGGCACAGTGCTCTGGACAGTAGATGTTAGGAAATCGGTTTGGGTACCCCTTTTGTACATGTTTTGAGGATTTATTTCGAATCGTTGTATTCGTGTTCTTGCCGACAGTCATATGTCTGACTCTCATAAAATAAATGCTGGTGTTCCACGAGGCTCTGCCTTATCACACTCTCTTTTTTTGATTTTAATAAATGATTTACTCTCTTCCACCCTCAATCCAATCTGCACTTTCGCCTAGGACAGTACTCGTACGACTTTTAAAAAAAATCAAATTCCACTTCTACCGAAATCAGTTTAAAGAACAATGAGATGGCTAGATCAGTCAATCATGACCTAGCAAAAATATTTGTTTGAGATAAAACTAACACGGTTGAGTTTAACACATCCAAGACCCAAAGCTGTTGCATCTCTTGTAAAAGAGATCAAATATCTTCTATTCTGAGATTCCAGAAGGTAATCATGCAGCGGTCTGAAACTTCAAACATCTGCGGAATGGACATATTTTTGATAGAGCTAATAACACTCCCAAATGTCTGGGTTTTCTCTAGCATATTTTTCTCCCAGTAATATGTCCAATATCTTTAAAGTCTACATACGGCTTAAGATGGAGGTAATTGGCGACCCTTCCGTCCAGGCTACTTTCAGTAACTTATTATCTTAATGTTTTAACACGCCAGAATCGATAATAACTCTGCCCTCAAAGCAAACCACAATATAAATACTCCTTATATACTGACAATAATAATACCCAAATCAAAATCACAACTTCTCCAAATACTAAATCTAGTAATAATATTACTCTAGTAAACGTAAAAAGATAAAACATTCATAAATACTTTCAGAAAATCTGTCTATACCAATAATAAAAAATTGTCCTTCACAACAAACTTTACACAATGCCAAAAATATAAATCCTACTTACCATTAACGTTTAGCACAATCTTCAATTGACTTAAAGTCAAAGGATATTCATTTTCCAGAATATTAAGGATAATAAAAGATGTAACAAAAAAAAACTTAAAAAACAAAAATTTAAAATAAAAAAGGGGTATAGTTACCGATTGCATCCGCTTAAGGATAGCAATTATGCGTTCGAAAAAAAAAAAACTTATTGAAAGGCACAATAAATGTCAGATTTAAAGAAATCCTAGACAAAAATGAAAATAAAGACCATTTAACAAAACACTTAACGAAAGAATGATGATGAGGATACATTTGACGTTCTTAACCTCTGGGTGGCACAGTGGTTGAGTGCCAACCTTTCATGCGGAAGGGCCCGGTTTCGAATTCTAGTGCAAGTGAAAAAACTTTTCTGGTTTTCGACTCAACTACCATTCGCCATTGGGTTCAAATTAATGGCATAATCAATAATTAATAATTATAAATCTTTAATAAAAATACTTTAATATAAAAATATAAACAAATGCAAAATATAAACAAATAATTTAATTAAATAATATAACTCGCAGATATACAATACCATATAAGTAAAATATAAAATATTACAATATAAACAAAAAATAGAATTGTAAATATTGAAAATCTAAGTTTCTACATGTTATAAGGCCTAGTACTATCTCATGTTTAAATTGTATGTGGAATTCAATGATTCCAATTCTAATACCACGAATATAATATGACCCCATGTTCCAACATGTACCTATGGTATAGACAGGCTTGTTAACCTAACAGTTGAACAGTTAGCGCTTACAAAAAAAAAAAAAAAAAACATCAACAAAAAATATGAAAAGGAAAAAGGAAAACGACCATCAACCGTTAATTTCCCGCACGGAAAAGGTAAAAAAATGCCACCAATAAATACGTATGATACCAGGTTAAAATGTCTCATAAAAAATAAATTAGAAATTAAAAAATTTTGTTATAAAAGAGCACAATGAAAAATATTCATCACTATACAGACATCATCAAATATTTTAAAAAAGCTCATGATTTACTAGAAGAGGCTAAAACAGATCACTTCACATTCACACTTAAAACAGAAAAAAAGAAAACCTTATTCCTATAAGGTCTGAATAAATTATAATCATACGAGGTTATCCACTACTTAAAAGCACATAAAACAACAAAATGTAAAATTTGAAAAGGTTACACGGTTAACCACCAAATATTCAGTCAAAAATGGAATTACTGTTCCATACTATATCGTTCCAGCTTCAGCTGATAGCTTAACAAACGAAATTATGAAGATTTTCATATAGAAAGATGGGGAAAACTAATAAAATCCCATAACTTACAGTGCACAAAATGTCAACCCTTTTCACATCAGCGGCTAATATACAGTTGAGATGTGTTAAATGTGGCGATAATCATAGGCCAGAACAATGCTCAATTTCTGCAATAGGTCCAAGAGATAAATTATACTGTACATTGTGTTAAATTATACTGTACATTGATAAATTATACTGTACATTTAAAAAATGGAGCTTCGTCAAAAAATTAGAGATAATGCCAAACAAAATATTGCAAGTAAGCAAGTAACTCAAATTTTATTAATAAAAATATATCATTTTCAAAGCTGAACGAAATAATTCTTAAAACTATGGATGAAGTTACAAAACAAAAGTTTCCTCTACCAAATCTGTTTACACGAGAGTGGAACTTTACAGAAAATTCACTCTACGAAACCTTTGGTAAAAAATGGTAGATCTGTGGTAGAGCAATAAATAGAATTAAATTCATAATAGATTTGTGTGTTGCTAACAGTTGTTTGAAAAATGATTTCGGAACAAGTAATAGCTGCTACGGTTACCGTGTGCTATTTAATTCTTAAAAAAATAAAAATAAAACAAAAAGAAAATGTTGAGTGCGAGAATGGGTGAGAAGAAGACATACTGTTAGATTCTACAAAAACTTATTAAACGAGCTAAAGGTTGAGAATCCAAATTACCCATCCCTATATAAAACATTTGATACGTTCCATAAACTGGAATGAAATTCAAAAAGTTCTATTAGTTTATATGTTTGGCCCCTGTTCCACTCAGATCAAATAATTTAATTAAATAATATTAAATAAATAAATATTTGACTTATTATTTAAGCTTTATAATTACAAAAAAAATATAACAAGTAAAGAAACAGTCAGTCGGTGCAACCGACTTAGAAATACCCTACACCTATTTGGTTCAAATTTAAGGACATATCCATAAGTCATTTTAACACCATAGAAGCTGTTATTAATTTGATCGTAAGACATAGCTAACCTAATTAACTGTATAATACTAAAAACATTTTCTAATTACCCTATCTATTAAAAAATACTACAAATTCTTACTAATTTATCTATTTAAAAATATTAAAAAACAAACAAACTTGAAATAAATGAAAATATATTTATTCCAATTCAATTACAAAATGAAATAATTCTAATTATTAAATTTTGTGATAAAAAGATAATCAAAGCATAATATATTTAATAACCCAAATTTTTAAAAATTGCAATTACTTTAAATGGTTAGTTTATATACCTAATAGAAAAACTTATAAACCCAAAATATGCAATAAATGTATTTCTAAAATACAATTAAAAATTTACACCTTTTCATATAATTCATTTAAATATAAAAATAAATTTTACATAAATGCAGCAAGTACCTTTGAACATAGCTGAACCCCTACAATTAAGTCTAGATTTCGGAGACACATAGGACATAGGAAATATATTCTTTGGCTTTGAAATTAAACTCGACCACAACCAATTCCCATGGTACTTTCATTACTAGTAACCTACTGTTAAATTTCATCTAAATACCGGCATTATTTTTTGAGTTATGGTGTTTTTAAGATATATGTTTGTTAGTCCTTGAACTTTTCAAGGGTTCCAGGACCCGAAATTATGGTACGATTTCGCCCATATGCAGTCCCGTCATACTTTCAATACTAGTTAACCCTTGTACACAATTGGAACGCTCTATCTTAATTTTAAGTTACTAGTTTTATTAATTTCGATGATAAACTTTTACACATTGGGGGGTCTAAGAGAGGTTCTGAACCACCACTCCAATTGATCCCAAATTAGGGGGGCACGCAAGAAATAGTAAAGAATACCCTTGTGGCAAATTGGAAGCTTCTACATTTGTTTCAAGTAACTATCTTTATTAATTTCGAAAATATGTTTTAAGGGCCTAAGAACTGAGTGGCTGGTCCCCGATCCACTACTCCAATGGGGCTCAAATTTCAAAGACACTTACGAAATAGGAAGGGACACCCTGATACCAAATTTGGAGGTTCTATCTTCATTGGTTTCGGAATTATGCTCGTTTGGCCTAAATTCGATCAAAAAGTTCTAAGTTCCGAACCCATTGTCCAATCCTCACCGTACGTAATCACCGCCGTAGTTTCGCTGCCATTAACCTACAGCACAAATTTCATGAAGATAGCCTCATTAGTTGTTGAGTTATCGTGATTTTTTATATATGTTCCTTAGCCCTGACATCGATTAAAAGGTCCGGAATCCGAACCGTTGGGCTGATTTCGCCCTTATATAGTCCGCGCTGTACTTATAGTACTAGTTAACCCTTGTACACAATTTGAACGGTCTATCCTAATTTTAAGTAACTATTTTTAGTAATTTCGATTATAAGCCTTTAAAACTTGGGAGGTCTGAGAGGGGTACAGAACCACCACTCCAATTGATCCCAAATTAGGGGAACACGCAAGAGATAGTAAAGAACACCCTTGTGGCAAATTGGAAGCTTCTACATTTTTGCAAGTTGTTATCTTTATTAATTTTAAAGATATGCTTTAAGGTCTTCGGAAATGTGTGGCTGGTCCCCGACCCACTACTCCAATGGGACCCAAATTCACAAGACACTTAGGAAATAGGAAGGGACACCCTGATACTAAATTTGGAGGTTCTATCTTCATTGGTTTCGGAATTATGCTCGTTTGGCCTAAATTCGATCAAAAAGTTCTAGGTTCCGAACCCATGGTCCAATCCCGACCTTACGCAATTCTCGAAGTATTTTCATTACTAGTAACCTACAGCACAAATTTGATGAAGATAGCGTCATTAGTTGTTGAGTTATCGTGATTTTTTATATTTGTTCGTTAGCCCTGAAACCGATTAAAAGGTCCAGAATCCGAACCCATGGGCCGATTTCGCCCATATGCAATCCCCGCCGTACTTTCAGTCCTGGTAACCTACAGTTAAAATTTCATCAAGATAGCTCCATTATTTTTTGAGTTATCGTGCCTACGGACGGACGGACGGACGGACGGACGGACGGACGGACATGGCTATATCGACTAAGGCGGTCACGCTGATCACAAATATATATACTTTTCCATATCTAGCTCGCTTCCTTTAGGTGGTTACAAACACCATACCAAAGTTAATATACCCCTTTACCTATTCTATAGGTGTAGGGTATAAAAAACTAAAGTAGTTAGAAAAAAACTTAACTTTATATCCCATAATTTTTGCTTAAAAAAAAAAAAAATTTTAATTCATTATCCAATAATTTGTGCTTAAAATAAAAAACAAACCATATAAAAAAAAAAATAAAAAAAAATTGCGCACCCTAAAAGTTGGTCGGAGTGATGTCCAAATTTTCCAAGTAACTTGTCCTATCACTTTACCTGCCCAGTTTTAACTGTAACCTCGTAGCTTCATTAGATTTACAGTTATCGAACTGACAACTTTGTATGCCGGCTGCCCGAAAATGGGGCCGTAACATTTTAAAATTCATATAAGTGCTCGATTCATTATATAACTAAGCGTGTGTAATTTTAATCATCGTAGTATAATTAGTTTTGAAGAAATTAATATTGGTGCAACGAAGTTATGTGGCGGCTTCCCAAAGCTTTGATCTGGTTTTAACCAAAAAGAATAGGAAACCTGAAAAATGTCCCAAAAATTTTTTATGTGAATTTCAAAACTCTAGCTCTAATTTTTCAATTCTATCTCTTTTAATTAATTTTTAATTCACGAATATATTAAACCTAAGCAAAATGAACATCATATATTCATATTCATGTAATGATCATCATGATAGATAAAATTCATCAAATTTATAATGATTATATCTCTCAATTTATCTCTCAGAGATCAAGAATCTTATCAAGGAAGGCGAAAATGACAATTTATAAATCTATTATAAGGCCTGTTGTGACATATGGTTCAGAAAGCTGGACTATGACGATGCAAGATGAAAACGACTTAAGAATATTTGAAAGAAAAATATTGAGAAAAATCTATGGACCTATCAGAATAGACGAAAATAATTATGGAATTAGAACAAATGCAGAACTGAATAATATAATTAATAATGCGGACATTGTGAAATTTATAAAATCGCAAAGAATTAGATGGATAGGCCATGTACAAAGAATGGACGACAACCGTATGCAAAAAAAATTATTAAATGGGCAACTGAGTGGTACAAGGGCTAGAGGGCGACCACGGAAAAGATGGTTGGACGATGTGAATGAAGACTTAAACACAATCGAAGACAGAAATTGGAGAGATGCTGTGCGAGATAGAGATATCTGGAGAAGAATTGTGAAGGAAGCTAAGGTCCACACAGGACTGTAGCGCTACTGATGATGATGATGATATCTCTCAATTTCAAAGTACAAAGTCAAATCTATAGTTTAAAAAAAAAAAAACAAAAAACAAAATTCATACAAATTCATGTTGATACAAAATGTACAGCAAAATTTCAAATTTTTTATATGAAAATATTGGAGTTAATAAAGTTAGTTGTTTGAGAGCTACTCGAAGCTTTTGTCCGATCTTAACCAAAAAAATAGGGAGCCTAGAGATTGTTTGTAAAACATTTTGTGAAAATTCCAAAGCTTTAGCTCCTTTAGTTTTTGAGTTATCGTGCTTACACAGAGACGGACGAACGGACAGACACACATAGCTAGATCGAATTATTTTTCGATTCTGAGCCGATACGTACCCTTGACACTATATCTAGCTCCTCTAAATCGATGCTTTACAAACGGAGGAGCAATTTTAGTATACTCGATGTTGAAATTTTATATACCAAGTTTAAAAACCATTTTGAAGGTTTAAAAGTTGTATATTTATTTAAAAAAAAAACTGTTAAAAATTCAAATTCAAAATATTTCAAAATAAAAACGAGGAAGATTATAGTTGCCCTTGTCAACTTTTAGATACCCGTGCTTACCCACTAACCGTTATTTATTTTCCACATGCTATTATAAATATTACAAAAAAAATATAAGAAAGTAAAATAGTTAAAAAAATTTAGCTTATTATCCCATAATTTTTGCTTAAAAAAAATTAAATAAAAAAAAAAAAAATTAAATTTTTAATTCATTATACCATAATTTTTGCTTAAAAACAAAAAAAAAAAACTATAAAAAAAAAAAACCATAAAAAAAAAATAGCCCACCCCAAAAGTTGGCCCGAGCGATGTCCAACTTTGCCAACTAACTTGCCCTATTACTTTACCTGCCCAGTTTTAATTTTAACCTCGTAGCTTCATTAGATTCACAGTTATCGAATTGACAACTTTGTATGGCAGCTGCCCAAAAATGGGTTCGCAACATTTTGAAACTCCATATTAGTGCTCGATTCATTATATAACTAACAGTGTGTAATTTTCATCCTCGTAGTATACTCAGTTTCCAAGAAATTCATATTGGTGCAAAGAAGTTGTATGGCAGCCTCCCGCAAATGAAGCCGTAAAATTTTGAAACTTCATATAAGTGCTTGATTCATTATAAAACTAACCGTGTGTAATTTTCGTCTTTCTAGTATAATTACTTTTGAAGAAATTTATATTGGTTTAAATAAGTTGTGTGACAGCTCCCCGAAACCTTGGTCTGGTCTTAACCAAAAAGAATAGGGAACCTTAAAAATGTCCAAAAAATGTTTTGTGTGAATTTCAAAACTCTAGCTCTAATTTTTCAATTCTATCTCTTTTAATTAATTTTTAATTCACGAATATATTAAACCTAAGCAAAGTAAGCATCATATAATCATATTGATAAAATGATTCATTCAAAATATTACACATATACATATTATATGAATATCATCATCATCATCAAATGGCGTCACAACTCGGGGTGAGTTTTAGCCTGATTTTAAAATATTATATGAATATACATATATAAATTATTTATGAAGCCATTTACTTAAAAAAAAAAACTTAAAAAAAATCTTTGTCTTCTTTTTTGCTTATCTTAAATAAACTACGCATCATTTAAATTATATGAAATTCTAACTCGTAATCGTACAAAAAAAAATACAAAAAAAAAATAAACAAACAAAAAAACAAAAAACAAAAACAAACAAAATTCATATAATTTCATGTTACAAGGTGCATAGCTATATTTCAAATTTTTGTATGAAAATATTGGAGTTAAAAAAGTTAGCTGTTGGAGAGCTACCCGAAGTTTTGGTCCGATCTTAACCAAAAAAAATAGGGAACCTAGAAATTGATTGAAAAAGATTTTGTGAAAATTTCAAAACTGTAGCTCTTTTAGTTTTTGAGTTATCGTGCTGACACACAGACGGACGGACGGACGGACGGACGGACAGACACACATAGCTAGATCGACTAATTTTTCGATTCTGAGCCGATACGTACCCTTGACACTATATCTAGCTCGTCTAGATCGATGCGTTACAAACGGAGGAGCAAATCTAATATACCCGATGTCATATATATATGCACGGGTATAAAAAATTAATAGTGGTTCGATGACATAATATATAGGTTGTATTGCATTACACGTACAATCTTGAAATTTTTATTTGCTTCTTTTTCATTATCACAAATTCTTTCTTTTTCATTCAAATTTTAGAAAAAGAAGAATATAAATTCAATATTTTAAATGTACATTACACATTTGGTACGATTTTAGTCTTACACAATAAAACACATCATCATATAATTTACTAGTTATTTTATAAAACATCAAATTTTGGAACTGCTCTTTATACATAAACTTGACAGTTGCGAATTAAAAGTTATTTTTTTTTTAATTTTCCAACTGAAATAAAGTCAACAATTGCTTTGATTGTTTGAATGTTTTGAAATACAAATAAAGTAATTCCAAATTTTGACGTTTTATAAAATTACAAATCAATTCTATGATATGTTTTCTTTGTGTAAGACTAATAACAGGCTGACAATATATTTTTTTGTGTAAACCAAAAGTACAATTTTATTTAAATTTACTCACATTTAACATTTCACATTTTATTTATTATATTATGAATTAGGTATATAAATTAAATATGAATGAAAAATTTTTATCATTCTTATATAATAATTGATTGAGAATAGTCAAAGTAAAAAGTACTTATATAATAAAACGAGGAAGAGTGTAGTAGAGTAGACTGTGTCAACTCTGGGATACCCGTATGACCGTAACATATACATTATATCATCCGGTTAATTACTTTTGGCAAAATTTCAAACATTCAGCTTTATTAGGTGTAGAGTAATGCTCATATAAAAGAAGGAGTTGTATGGCAGCAACTAGAACCCTTTGCAGTAGACCAACCAAATTTTGCAGTAACTTTGGCCATTACACTAAACTATTTTTGGCAAAATTTTAGACACCCAGCTTCATTTGGTGTAGTGTAATCCTCATATAAAAAAAGGAGTTGTATGGCAGCTACTCGAACCCTCAGCAGTAGACCAACTAAATTTTGCAGTAACTTTGGCCATTACACTAAACTATTTTTTGCAAAATTTCAGACACCCAGCTTCATCAGGTGTAGTGTAAAGCTCATATAAAAGAAGGAGTTGTATGGCAGCTACTCGAACCCTCTGCAGTAGACCAACCAAATTTTGCAGTAACTTTGGCCATTATACTAAACTACTTTTAGCAAAATTTCAGACACGCAGCTTCCATAGGTATAGAGTAATGCTCATATAAAATTATAAGTTGTATGGCAGGTACTCGAACCCGTGGACCAAAATGGCTGAATTTCAAACTCGATTCCGTTTTTTGCATAAAAACGAATTTGTGAAAATTTCATAATCCTAGCTCCTTTACTTTTTGAGTTATCGTGATGACGGACGGACGGACAGACGGACAGACGGACGGACGGACAGACGGACGGACATACATAGCTAAATCGATTTATTTTTCGATTCTGATCCGATCCATACACTTGAGTCTATATCTACCCCCCCTCCTTCTCTGCGTCACAAACGTAATGGCAAATTTATTATACCCTTGGACTATATAGTCATACGGGTATAATGAAACGTAATCAAGTGAAGAAAAATATTGTGATTCTTGTAAAATTTCTATTCCCATTAAGGGATGGATGTATCACCTAAGAACTCTAAATCATAGAAGAAATTCAACAACTGTTATTGAAGATGGTCTTAAGTGTGTTAAAAGTGTTTTTAATGAGAGGATAGAGTCGTTTATATATGTTAATGATGCAGAGGAATTACAATCGCCTAACGAATTTTTCATTAAAGGAAAAGATAAAATAATTAAATAGTTGAAAACTGCATTGGAAAAACATAAATCATTCAAATTTAATTTGGAATTATTCGCTGAATATATTAAAATTTCTAAGAAGGATGGTGAAGATGAGGAATATGAAGGTGGTATAGATCTATCGGTGAAATCTTTCAATACTAAAATGAGAATTGTCAATCAAAATAAGCAGCTTTCAGAGTTTTATGATGTTATGGTTAATAATATTATTAAAAAAAGTGACGAGTTTCAAGAAAGAGATAGCGGTTGGGCTTTATTAAGAATTTTACATGTAGAAATTAACATTAATCAGTACAAGCCTTTACGATGTTCACAATATTTACCATTGCCTAAATTCATTGAGAAGAAACATGCTTGTGTTAACGTTAGGAATTCAGATGAATATTGCTTTAAATGGAGTATAATATCAGCTCTTTATAAAGGAAATCATAATTTACAAAGAACGTCTATTTACAGAATATCTGTAATTGAAAGTAGCACCATACATTTAAATGAAAATTTTGAAGTAGTCACTTTAGAATTCAGTAATTTGGAATTCCCACTTAAAGTGTCAGAGATTGATGTATTTGAAGAATTAAATCCTACTATTAGAGTTAATGTTTTTGGAATTGAAGAAACCAGATCACAAAAAGGGATTTTTTATGAAATAGTAGGTCCTTATTATTCAACCAAAGAAGAAAAAATTAGGCATATTAATCTTTTATTGATTCACAATGAAGTAAGAGCTCACTACGTTTGGATAAAAAACATATCAAGGTTGATTAGATCGCAAATAACACAACATTGTAATGGTGTATACTTATGTAATACATGTTTACAATATTTTTATGATGAAGTTTCTTATCATATACATAAAAAAGAATGTTGTAAAATTGTTACGTTGATGCCTACTGAAGAAAACAAATGGATAAAATTTACTAAATATGAAAGAAAAATTGATATACCTTTTACCGTTTACGCTGATTTTGAATGTTTACTTCAAGATATTTATACATGTCATCCTGAAGAAACACAATCCTCAACAACAGACATACAAGAGCATATTCCATGTGCATTTGCCTATAATATAAAGTGCTCCTTCGATGACAATTTGGATTTATTTAGAATGTATAAGGTGAGAATTGTATTGATATTTTTATAGCTAAATTAATTGAAGATGTTATTGATATTTCGCGTAACCACCTTAAAAAAGTGGTACCAATGAAAATGTTAACAAATTTAGAAAGAAAATATCAAATAGAAAGTAAGATATGTCATATTTGTGAATTAGATTTAGGTATAGATAGGGTTGTTGACCATTGTCATTTGACCGGCGCATACCGCGGACCTGCTCATAATGCATGTAATTTAAATTATTCACATGCTAATTTCATTCCAGTTTTATTTCATAATTTTTCGGGGTACGATTGTCATTTATTAATAAAATCGCTATCAAATTACCCCGGTCAAATAAGATTGATACCAATCAACAAAGAAAATTACATTTCTGTTTCAAAATATATTAATATCGATGAAGCAAATGCGATTGAAATACGATTTTTGGATTCTTATAGATTTATGGCTTCAAGTATTGATAATCTAACGCGTAATTTATCAAATGACAATTTAATTAGCACTAGAAAAATATGTACTGATGATGAACATTTTATGCTTTTAAGACGAAACGGTGTATTTCCTTATGAGTTTTTAAATTCATGGGAAAGACTGAATTTTGAAACTTTGCCGTCTCAGGCAAAATTTAACAATACATTATCTGATTATACTTGTTCTGATGAAGATTATGAACATGCTAAGAAAGTGTGGGAAAAATTTAACTGTAAAAATCTTAAAGATTATTTAGAAATTTATTTGAAAACTGATGTATTTCTGTTAACTGATATATTTGAAAATTTCCGTAAGCTTTGCAAAAAAATATATTCTTTAGATCCATGTCATTATTACACGGCACCAGGTTTATCTTGGGATGCTATGTTAAAGTATACCAAAATTAAACTTGAACTATTTACTGATATTAACATGTATAATTTTATTAAAAAAGGAATTAGAGGAGGGATAACGCAATGCTCTTTGAGACATTCAGTAGCGAATAATAAATATATGGAAAATTTTGATAGTTCCAAAACTTCTAAATTTATTGTGTACTTAGATGTTGTTAATCTATATGGTTGGGCTATGTCACAATTTTTACCTTATTCTGATTTTAAATGGGTGGAAAATTTTGAAACAAATGTGTTAGATATACCGGATGATTCTAATATAGGTTATATTTTAGAAGTAGATTTAGAATATCCCATTTCTAAGCATGATGATCACAAAGATTTACCATTTTGCTGTGAACATAAAAGGAATCAATTTATGAAGAATTCCAAATTAATTACAGACCTTGAAGATTGCAATCATTACATCATTCATTATCGAAATCTTAAGCAATGTTTAGAGCACGGGTTAATTTTAAAAAAAATTCATAGAGTATTGCGTTTTAGACAATCCTGTTGGCTTAAAAGCTATATTGATTTAAATAATTCACATAGAATAACAGCTGTAACACAATTTGCTAAAGATTTTTTCAAACTATTAAATAATGCTGTTTTCGGGAAAACTATTGAGAATATTGATAAAAGAAAAGATGTAAAAATAGTGACAAGTTGGGAAAGTCAACTAAGACGTTTGGGTGCTAGGGCTTTAATTGCCAAACCAAATTTTAATAGTATAGCCCATTTTACAGAAAATATGATTGCTGTTCAATTAGATAGACTAAAAACGTTTTATAATAAACCTATATACGTAGGATTTTCAGTATTAGATATTTCAAAATGGAAGATGTATAACTTCTTATATAATTATATGAAACCAAAATATAAAGATAATGTAGAACTAAATTATATGGATACAGATTCTTTTGTAATAACGATTGAGACTGATGATTTCTATAAAGATATTATACTAGATATAGAAGACCATTATGATACTTCGGATTATAATGTAAATAATATTTATGGTATACCCTTGAAAAATATAAAGGTTCTCGGTATGATGAAGGATGAATGTAGTGGTAGTATAATAAGAGAATTTATAGGTTTAAGATCAAAAATGTATTCTATAGATATTATTAATAAAAATAAAATAAAAAAAGCAAAAGGTGTTAAGAAATGTGTAGTTAAAAATCTAACTTTAACCAATTATAGAGATTGTTTGTATAAAAAGAAAATATATGTAAATAAAATGTATATATTTAGAAGTAAGCTACATACTTTGTATACACAATGTTTAAATAAAGTTTCTTTAAGCTATTTTGATGATAAAAGATTTGTGCATTCCAATGGTGTAAATACATTGCCTTGCCTCTATTGATATAGAATGATTGTAAAAAAAAAAAAAACCTTGTTTTTTAAATATTTGATGTATAATAAATTATAAATATTAACAAAATTTATGTTTTTTTTTTTTGTTTTTTGTTTTTATTTTATTTAATAACTTTCAGATTCTTCAGATTCTTGATATTTAATAATAATAATTCTTTCAAATAATCTTGTTACTCTTCTCTGAGAAAGCATCTTAAATGCTTCTTTTACAATCCTTTCATCGATACCGTTAATATTGTAATTTACAATATCATCATCATCGTCAATTTCTACTATTTTTTTTTTTGCTTTTTTTTTATAGTAAAATAGAGTTGAATCCGAACTATCAGAATCCATTATATATGTTATTGCAATTGTTTTTTTTTAAAGCCTTAAAAGTATAGTAAAAAACTATACTTCACAGTTGTAAGTTGATTATGAATCATTTTTTATCCTTAAAACACTATTATTGGTAGGATAATTATTATTTAAAGAAGATACAGCATAAAGGAAAAAAGGGTGAATATCATGAAAGAATTGCAATTGCAATTGCAAAACTTTATGCTTATATATATAGAAGAGAAAATGTAAAAAAAATTGTTCCATTTGAATGATTTTAGTTGCTTTGTAACCAATAAATATGTTTATATTTTATTATTTATGAAGATCATACCATTGACATTGATATTCTGTAAGGCAAAAAAAAATTATATATTGCATAATATATGTAAATGTTTTTTGTTTTTTTTTTTTTGATCATGAACTTTTCGTTTCTTATAATTTTATAAAAAACTTGTTGCTTGTATACGCTTGGGTGAACCACAAGGATATTTTTTTTTTGCAAAATGAAAAGTATTTAGTATGTTATAACATAAATAAAAAGAAAAATGAAATAATGAACTTGATCTTGAACTTGACTTAGTTTAGTAAAACAAAACAATAAAACGTAAACAGGTACATATTATGCGCAACGTACTTTCTGTAAAATGAAGAAGGATATATTTTTTTTTGTATTTAGTATGATATGATATAAATTAAAAGAAATAAATAAAAAAGGGTATTTTATTATTATTGTTTTAAAGAATTTTATTAATCTTTTTTTTTTTTGTTAAAGTTTGTTTGTTTTTTGTAAGTACATGTATATATTCAAACAGTTTCTAGCAGCACATCTAATTTTAGCATTCGTTGGGTTGTTATTACTGTTATGTACAGGACACATTGATAAGAAGTCTTCAACTTTATATAGTGATGTCATGTCTTTGCTGAGATCTATTAAATCTGATTTAGTAAGATATTTTTTTAAAAACTTTATTTTTTGCTCTCCTTTCACGAAAATTGTTTCAAAAGATTCAAAATAGTGTTTTAGAACAACTGGTACTTGAGTATATTCAATCACACCCTCGTTCCATTTTAAACCGTTGATATTCCTTTCACAATACTGATTTTGATATTTTGCATCATCATTAAGTTCTTCTTCTGAATATGGTGGTTTGAAGTGAAATATAAGAGGAACTAAACTTCCCTTTTCCACAGCTGCTAATTCTTTTAAAAAATATTGTTTTTCATTTCCTCGAGAAAATTATAAATCGACAATTAGAAAATTATTCCCTTCCATGGCAAAGTGTAGTAGCGAAATGACTAAATATTTTTGAATTATCATGATTTTATTATATATTGATTTTGCTATAAATATAGCAGAGAGTACGTTTATCTTTTTAGTTTTATAATGGCTATGTTATATCACCCTTTTACAATGATGGTAGCAGGACCATCGTGTTGTGGTAAAACAACATTTATTCGTAATTTAATAGAAAATAGGAATACAGTTATTGAACCTAAAATAAATAAAATTATTTGGTGTAATCCTGATAGAAATGCAGTACCAATAAATATCAAAGAACTTGAATATTCTAAAGAAATACCAGATTTGAGTGAAAATCATCATCCTTTGTTAATAATAATAGATGATATGATGTTGAATTCCCATGACTCAAAATTATGTGAGTTGTTTACGAGAGGTTCGCATCATAGAAACATATCTGTAATATTTACAACACAAAATGTGTTTCATCAGGGAAAATTTTCAAGAGATATTTCTCTCAATTGTAAATATTTAGTACTTTTTAAAAACCCCAGAGACAAGTCGCAGATTTTACCACTATCACGGCAAATTTATCCTAATAAAATTAAAGAATTCCAAAAAGTATGTAATGAAGTAACATTACAACCACACGGTTATATATTTATAGATCTTAGTCAAGATATTAACGATCTATTTAGATTGAGAAGTGATATATTGGAAGAGAATTTGTGTTATTGTGGAACAGACGATTTAGATAATTTAAGTGACAAATATGAAACGATTGAAGGCAAACCGACATATATTGCATATATTAAAAACTCTAAACCGAAATTTCAAAAACTTATTATAAAGCATTGTGATCCTGAAGTAATAAAAACAATATGTGAAATAGCTTTGAATATATTAAAAGGTAATTGAAATTTAAGTAAATAAACCAGTTGAAAAAGTATAAAAAGGAGTTGAGAACATTAATTTGTCATAAAAAGTCTTTAACTAGTAAACGAAAAACCATTATTCAACGGGGAGGATTTTTACCTACACTAATTGGTGCTGTACTTTCAGGAATAATTGGAGGATTTTTACAATGAGCAACATGTTTAATAAAATGATTTTAGTGAAACCTGAGATTTATGATAAACTCAAACAAAATATAGATATTGAACTCAGTGAATTGAATAATAAAATGAAAAAAATAATTTTAAATAAAAATTTATCCGATATTCAGAAATTGTATTTATTTCGTCAAACTTTATACAAAGTAAGTAATAAAAGTAGAATGACCTCACAGCAAAATAAACAGGATCAGAAAAAACAGGAAAATATAAAGTATTACGAGTCAAAAGGTGTTCAAACTCGTCCAAAACCATTTTTACGCGATACAGAAGCTCAGTCGGAACATTTTTTTTTTTTTTTTTTTTTGTCTTGGGGTAAGGATGGTGGAAATCGTCGAAAGATACTGAGCGCAACCACAGTTATGTGTGACTTTAACACACTAAAAACACCCGCCCTGTTTTAAAATATTAAAACTAGTCTTAGAGACTAACCATTAATTTTGCGCTAACTTTTTATGATCTACTGGAATTACAGACCTCCGTTGAGGTGATCTGAATTTATCGCTAGTTGGAGGGGCCTAGTTCTTTTAAGCCTTCTATTAACATTTGAAAATAGTAGAAGTTTTGACGCTTCTATGTTTATGTGACCTTCTAAATGGGTCTTATGTTTTATGGCATATTTTTTGATTTCATCGCTAACAATAGGAATTCCTAGATCCCTGTGTAAGTCGGAATTTCGTACGTACCAGGGAGCACTCACCATGTTACGTAGCACTTTGCTTTGAAATGTTTGAATTCTCTGAATATGTGTTCGTTTGGCACACCCCCAAAGTTGTACGCCGTACAACCAGATAGGCTTAATTATTTGGTTATATAACAAAATTTTGTACTCTATTGGCAATTTAGATTTTCGACCTAGGAGCCAATACATTTCTCTATATTTTTGTTCAAATTCTATTCTTTTCTTTTTGACATGTTCTTTCCATTTTAGCTTGACATCTAATGTCATTCCTAGGTATTTTGCCTTGTTTTCATGAGGAATATCTACCCCATTTAATTGTACGGCTGGGGGATTTTGAATAGGTTTATTTGTAAAATTTACTTGCACTGATTTCAGTTCATTTAGTTTGATTTTCCATCTTTTGGTCCAAAGATATAATTTATCACTTGCTTTTTGTAGTTTATTTGTAGCCTCGCCGACATTTGGTCCTACTGCCATTATTGCAGTATCGTCAGCAAAAGTCGCTACAGTTATTTCTTGAAATTGGGGCAAGTCACTAGTATACAGCAAGTATAATATTGGACCCAAGATACTTCCTTGAGGCACACCCGCTTTAATTTCTCTCAGTGTAGAGTACTCTTCATCCTGTTTAATTCTAAACAGTCTATCAGTTAAGTATGATGAGAGTATATCTACATATTTTTTAGGTAATAGTTTCCGCAACTTATAAATTAAGCCTTCGTGCCAAACTTTATCAAATGCTTGTGCTACGTCTAGAAATATTGTAGAGCATATTTGTTTTTCTTCTAGAGCTTTCTCAATTATATCAGTAATTCTATGTACTTGGTCAACAGTAGAGTGTTTTTCTCTAAAACCAAATTGATAGTTTGGAATTAGTTTTCTATTTTTTATTATAGGTTTCAACCTTTTTAATAACAGTTTCTCAAAGAGTTTTGACATAATTGGTAACAGAGAGATAGGTCTATAAGACTTTGTTTCGTTTGGAGGCTTTCCTGGCTTAAGTATCATAATTATTTCTGCCACCTTCCAAACGTTAGGTACATAATTTAACCTTAACATAGCATTCATAATATATGTTAACATTGTTATCCCTTTTTTCGGGAGTTGTTTTAGAATGTCTGCAGTAATTAGATCGAAACCTGGTGCTTTTTTTGACTTCAGAGCTTTAATTTCTTCAACCATTTCTATATGAGTAATTAGTTCAATGGCATTTTCTTCTCTTCTGAAATCATTTTCAATGTAGAGGTCTGACTCTATTTCATTGGGCCGAAAAATTTCTTCCAGGTGATCTGCGAATGTTTCGGCTTTTTCTTTATTATTTTTTGCCCATTTACCATCCATTTTCCGAATTGGTGGGACTGGCACTACAGGTTTTTTCAAACTCTTTGTTGCTTTCCACAAAGAGTAATTTCTTTCTTTTTTAGCTGATAAATTCTCAACATATTTTTCATATGATTTGTTTTTTATTTCAAGAATTCTTCTTTTAAGATTCTGCGTTATTCTATTCAACACAGTTTTATCAGCTGGGTCACGTGTTTCATGCCATCTTCGTCTAGCTCTTCTCTTTAGTTTAATCATATTTAATATATCTCTAGGATAAGTAGGTCCTGCTGTCATGTATGTACATTCTTTTGTATTATTCCATGCAGCATTTTGGACAATTTTATTAAGATTTTCAATTTTTTTTTTTTTTTTTTTTTTAATTTATTTATTAGTTTATTAACTATTAAGTAATACAAAATTCAAAATTAAATTAAAATAAAAAATAAAATAATAAAATCAAATTAATAAAAATTTAAATAATTTCAAAATCCAAATTTAACATAAAATTAAAATAAAAATTAAACAGGAAAAACAAAATAAACATTATTTTATAAAATATTAACATTTAAATTCATTAATTCATTATATTATTTATCCTTAAAGTTCATTGTGCATAAGAAACCTTATCAAAGCTAATTTAAAAATATTCAATCTATCAATTAATCTAAGTGGATTTGGTAATTTGTTAAATAAATCTAATCCCTTGTAAAAAACATTATTTCTGGTGCTCTCTCTCCTAAAAAGCGGCAACCTGAACATTCCAGTCGTTGCAGATCTTAAATTGCGCTCGTTCACGTATCTTACGCATTTCATTAAATACTCGGGCAGCATACCGTTTTTTAATTTGTATATGAAAACTAAAATATTAAAATTTATTCTTTGACGTATTGACATCCATTTCAATTGCTAAATCTATTTCATCTTTAGTTGTTATTTTAACCCTTAAATTTATATTATTTTCTATCTCTTGTTTAAAGTTGAACCAATTTGTTGATTTATTAATAAGCGTAGGCTTATTTTGTTTCTTAACAATTTTTTCATGCAGGTTTAGTACGACAGCCGAATGGTCTGAGTCTAAATCCTCATTATTTTCTAGGCTAATAAAATTTGGAGATATTTTTTTTGTTATGAAAAAATCCAGTAGATCAGGAGTTTTATTTGTATCAGTAGGCCAATAAGTTGGTTCACCTGTAGAATGAAAATAGCAACCCAACTCTCTAATAGCTTTCCTTAGCTCTCTTCCTCTTGTTGAGGTAAGTCTTGAACCCCAATCGATATGTTTGGCATTGTAGTCACCTCCTAGGATGAACCTATCCCCAAGTCGGTTCAAGAGGTCTTTAAGGATCATATTCTTTAAATTATATTTAGGAGGGCAATATAAAGCCCAATGTTTAAATCCTGTTTAAGGGACTTAACACGTATTACTGCAAGTTGAAATTCATCAGTTTCTATTTTAAACTCTTCGTGATGCAGTAAAGAGTTTTTCACCAAAATTGCACTACCTCCTCGCGGCTTATTACTAGGGTGTGTCGCATTATAACATGTGAAACCTATTATTTTTAATTTTGACTGTCTTGTCATATGAGTTTCTGATAGGAGACACACATCAATGTTTTTAGTTTTGAGAAATAGCTCTAATGCTAGTTTTTTATTTAGTACGCCGTTTGCGTTCCATGTAGCAATACTAATTTTATTTTGGGCCATTATTTAGAAATTTTCTCGGAGTACTACTATAGCTTTTGCTAGAATTGTTTTCTAAATTGGTTATTCTTTTAGAGATATCGTTCATTGAATTTAACAAATTTTGCATCATCTGCATTAAAATGTTATTATCAGCTTTAGTGTTAGGTTTATGAATGCTATTTGTGCTATGAGTTATATTCCTAACGTTAGTGCGTTTTATTATTTTTTCAGCTGATTTTTCTAATGCTACATTGTTCTGTTTTGTTGCACAATTAGGTTCTTTTGCTCCATTTTGTGATACTTGGGCATACGATAAACCGTCGATGACCCTGCTAGGATTTAAGCTTCTAGATTTAGGGTTAGGTGAATTCGACGCACCTTCTTTGGTATGTTTTGGATTACTTTTTTTTTTTCTCTTTTGTAATTCTTTTGCAACTACGCACCCCCTATAGTTTGCAGGGTGTGCCTCAAGGCAGTTAGCACACTTCGGCGTAACCTTTTTTTCTTTGTCACAATTCGTTGATAGATGTGACCCTGCACATTTTACACATTTAGCTAGACGCTGGCAAAATTTTTGTGTGTGACCATATCTTTGACATTTTTTACACTGAGGAATCAGATTTGTTTTTTTCAGAGCTTCAATTTTCACTCTCATGTGCTGAATAAACTCTATTTTATAAATCTTATCAATGTCCTCAGTATTTTCAAATGTTAACATAAAAAGAGGTAGTTTAACTATAGTTTCCTCCTCATTCTTTTTAATTTTTTTTCTTTTGTTAACAACTTCAATGATTTTAAAACCCTTACATTTAAGCTCTTGCTTTATATCTTCAGGATCGCATGAAGGATGCAAGTTCCTAGCCATAACTTTAATTGGCCTGGTCAACTTGTTTTCATAAGTATGCCATTCTAAATTAGCTTCATTTATGATTTTTGTTAGTTCTCTGTATTCCCCTCTTTTTCAACATTAATCTTCAGTTGGTGGTTATTCATCATATTTATTTTATAGTTAATTTCTACATCTTTCAGTATTTTATTAACTTTGGGGTATTCTACAACATTACTTAAGATAACCGGAGGAGGTTTGTTTTTTCTTGTAATTATGGGTTTATCAATTGAAATTTTTGGTTTAATCACCTTTAATTTTTCTACACTATTTTCTTTGTGTATTTCTGGTGAGTGCTCCGCTTTTCTGTTTTTCCCTGTACGTTTTACAATCCACTCGGTTTCCCGAGTTAGTTCTTCTTCATCTGTACAGTATTCTACTGCACTTTTAGTTAATTGCTTTTTCTTTAGCATTTTATTTTCTTCGGTTAGTGTGAATCTGACTCATTAAGTCACTACACATCTTCTCTAGTTCACTTATTCTTAAATGAAACTGTTTCTCTACTGTAATACCCACGTCTAGGGGTTTATTCTGACCGTCATCGTTAGACATAATTTTTATTAAATTCGAACCAGTAATATTTCTAGTGACATTAGCCTGGATTCCCGCTTTGTCACTGGTTTTTTTTTCAACTACAGGTGGTGATCTTCCCACTTAACCGCCCTTTTTAAAAGGGTCGGCTGCGTTGAACGTAGATACATTTTTAACCACTGGCGACTTAACTAATCCCTTTGTGGAATTAGCCAAGCCCTCGCCGGCAGCCGTGGTCTCTGCCGACATTTTGGTAGATATCCCTACCATATTTTTATCTTTATTTGTGTTCATTATTTTATATTGTTATATTTTGTATTTTATACCTACTACCAGGTATTTTAACTGCCGCCCATTTGGGGAACCGACGCAGACCAGAGAGCCGTCCATTCTGGATCAGTCGCTTCTGGATTTGCGTT
Organism: Dolichopus griseipennis; assembly: GCA_963082915.1. NCBI lineage: Eukaryota > Metazoa > Arthropoda > Insecta > Diptera > Dolichopodidae > Dolichopus > Dolichopus griseipennis. The sequence continues at coordinate 276,740,625 of OY720441.1, forward strand.
GGATTTTAGAGGACTCGTACCCCAAGCATTCCTTACTGCGGATGTTTCTAAGCCCCAATCCGCCGGGGTACAGTCGGAACATATCAAAAATAAAAATTTTAAAACTAATAAAATGGATAAAAAACAATTAAGTCGTGTTTTACGCTCAAATAGAGCTGCTGGTGAAACTCAAACCGGACTTAATTTTCCAATACGAAAAGTTAAGTCTACAAGTCATACACCATGGACAACATACAAATAAAGGATGATTTTTACATTACTTTACTTAGCGATTCATCTATGAATTACTACCCTGAAAATACATTGTCATCTTTTACGAATAAAATGAATAAATACATGTGTGATTCTAGTTGGAAAGTTGGTGTTTCTGAAATATATGTCAATGATTTTGTTATATATGGTGAAGATTGGAAAAACTGTACTCAAGTATATATTAAGGGAATGCAAGATAAAGATTTATTAGGAGTTGGAACATCATACATTCCATATGATGAGAAGCAAATGTTATGTGACTGGAAAGTTTTTCTCTTACCCACACTAATTCAAAATATTAGACCACTTCAAAGATTTTCAAGAAAAGAAGTTGAACGACAGCTAATTTGGGGAATTTTCAATTTTATAAATGATGATGCCAATTATGCAAAACCAGCACAATCTGAAAATTTTCCTCAAAATATATCTTACACTACTATATGTGTGAATAAACCCAAAATTGATATAAAATTAAGAGCAAATTTCGCTTATACTTTAGAAGGACTCTTAAAAACATGTTTCGAACAAGTATCATGGAAAGTAACAGATTTTAAGAAATTTAAACCACATATAACAGAAGCTTTCAAAATGTTTATAGATAGTATACAATTAATTCCAATTATTAAACCAGATATGTTTTTTATATACTCAGATATCATTGAACCACAAAATATAGCTGATAAAGATGTAAGATGTTTAAGAACTATCAATGTTCAAAATACTTTTAACGATGTTGTAAAAGAATTTAGAAACATTCAATATTGTAATGTTGAGAAATCATTTAATAGCATTTCAATACTTTTATGTGATAAATATGGTTATAAAGTAAATTTTTCCAATAGCTCAATTCCTACAAAAATTGTATTGCATTTTAAAAAAGTATAAATAACGGATGTTACAGAAAAATACATTATTACAAAATGGATCGAGTGTATTATAAGTATTATTTGATTCAGTCGGGGAGAGGTTTAGAAGATATTGGTCACTTGTTTTACTCAGGAGTACCGTATCAAAGAGGACGAGGATTAGGAAGTTTTTTTCGGCGGATTAATTAGATATTTAAAGCCAATATTTAGTTCTGGTGTAAATATATTAAAGAATGAAGCTATAAGTTCAGGTATTAATGCTTTATCTGATATTGCATCAGGTGCAAATGTAAAGGAAGTGATGAAAGATCGTGGTAAAGAAATTGTTAAAAATGTCAGGCGTGGTGCTGTTCGAAAACTGAATGAAATGTATGGCTCTGGAAAAAGAAAAAGGCAAAGTAAAATAAAAATTAAAACTATAAAAAGGCCAGCTTTGAAAGGTTTAAGTTATTTAGTGAGAAAACAACGTCAAGTTAAGAAGAACAAGAGTAGAAAAAAAGATATTTTTGATTAAAATGAGTGAATGTATGAAATCTGAATTGGATATTTTCAAAACACCACCCATTCAGTCCAGTATTTTACGATCTGAAGAAGTTTGTTACAACCCCATTGCTTCTCTAGATAATTCATCAACTATTGAATTTGTCTCTCTAGGACATGGTGATACATATAGAGATTTATCTTCAACATATTTAAGACTAAAAGTGCAAATAACTAAAAAAGATGGAACACTTTGGAATAATGATAAAGGTACCGACGGAAAAGAAATAATCCAGCCAAGTGTAGTTAATAATATTCTACATTCATTAATAAAACAATGTAATGTTCAGTTAAATGGAAAGAATATTACCCCATCCGATGGAAATTATCATTATAGAGCATATATTGAATCTTTGCTAAATTATGGAAACGACGCCGCCACAACTCATTTAGAATGTGCTGGGTGGTTATTGGACAAACCCAATGTAGGGAGTTCTGAAAACAAAGGTTCTAAAGAAAGACAGAAACTTTACAATAACAGCAATGTAGTAGAACTTATGGGTAAATTACACATAGATATGTTCAATCAACCTACTTTACTAATAAACGGTGTTGATATTCGCATATTACTTACTTTAGAGAAACCTGAATTTTATATGTTCTCAGCGGATACTGATGAATCTCAATTGAAAATCATAGAAGCAAATTTACTGATGAAACATGTTACAGTTAACCCAAGTATTTTACTTGCTCATAATACAGTTTTGGATAAAAGTAAAGCAAAATATTTTTACAAAAGAGTTGAAGAAAAATCATTCACTGTTCCATCGAATAGTCAAAACATATTATTAGATAATGCTTTCATTGGGCAATTACCAAACACACTAATATTTTGCATGACGGAGAATGTTGGGTATTCAGGAAAACGATCTAAAAATCCTTTCAATTTCAAGCATTTTGATATTAACCAATTTCCATTATCTGTTAACGGTGTTCCTAATTTGGCGATAGAAACTAGTTTTTCTGATGAAAATAATTGTTTCACTAGAGCGTATAATACACTTTTTACCGGTACAGGAATACAGCATAACGACAAATGTCATCAAGTAACTAAATCAATGTTTAATAATGGATTCTTTATGTTGGCATTCGACTTAACACCAGATTCATCAGGTAATGAAGTGTGTCAAGGTTTACTCAATCAAGGAACCGTAAGAATTGAAGCAAAATTATCAAAACCACTCCCCTCTACCTTAACAGCTATTTTGTATGGAGAGTTCGATGCAAATATTCAAATAGATAAAAATCGTAACGTTTATATACATCTATAAATAAAGTAAAAACATATAAAAGATTATGAAATAATTATGTTTTTTAACATTCCGCAAAATGAATTCCTTAGAGATTGCGGAAATTTTGAAATGTAATAAAAGTACAAATAAATTGTTTAATGGAGTTTGGGCATTAGATCTTATACCAAAAGTTATCGAAAGACCATCTTTTGCGTTGTTAATACACAGATATCTAAAGATCCTGGTGAACATAGGTTGGCAATTTTTATACCAAAAGAAGGATGTATAGAATATTTTGATTCTTATGGCATACAACCACGTGAAAAACAAATTATTAATTTATTTAAAAAACATTGTATTGTATTTAATGAAATACGTTTGCAAAGTGATTTTTCGGATTATTGTGGTCAGTATTGTTGCGTTTACCTATATTATCGATGCTCTGGTAAAAGCATGAATAATTTTTTGAATTTATTTTACGATATTAAAAACAACATAGAAAATGATAAATGTATAATGAAAGAATTTAAACGTATATTTGGAGAAAATAAAAATGTGCAGTCATGCGTTGCGATGAAGTATAAATATTAAATCAGTGATTGTAAATATTCAGTTTAATTGTAACAATGGAAGAATACTTGGGTTTGATTTAAATTACCAATTTTCAAAATATAATAAAGTGTAAAAACGAAGAACTTTATAAATTTATTCTCTTTCTTACAATGTCAACGAAAGACTTTATAATTTCTTATTCTTCTATTTTCTTCATGTGTATAATATATATATTGTGTACGGGATTGATTTAAAAAAGTATATAAACGAAGAAATTTATAATTTTATTTTATTTATACTTCACAATGGATGTGGAAGACTTCCTCAAAATTTATTCTTCTATATTACTAGATGAACATAAACAACGCATTCTATATTTACAAGAACGTTTAGAGACTTTTAGAAGGAAGGCAAAGTACAATTCAAATTGGGGTATACACTTTATTTCGTGTCCTTGGGCTTATAATAATTCAACTTCAGGTCCAGATACCTGTGAATGTTATTCTATACAAAAATATGAAGAAGAACTGGAAAATTTAATTGGTTGGTATACAAAGAATGTCAAGAAAACAAATTGTTGAAGAGACTCATAAACAAAAATGCTGACAATGTTTTAGATGCAATCAAAAAAGTATTCAGAAAAGCTGATAGTCTACCTAAAAATATTCATTCTGATCAGGGAAAAGAATTTTTCAATACTAAATTTCAGCAATATATGGATAGAAAAAATATTCATCACTATCATACATTTTCCGAATTAAAGGCGTCAATTGTTGAAAGATTCAATCGTACTTTAAAAAGCATTATGTGGAAAAAATTTAGTTTACAAGGAAGTTATAAGTGGCTTCACATTTTGGATTCTATTATAAATACGTATAATTCAACAAAACATCGTACAATCAAAATGAAACCTAATGAGGTTATAAAGAAAAAAAGCAATGAAAAATTTTTATTAAAAACAGTATACAATCATCCAAAGATATTCCTTAAGGGTAAATATAGAGCGGGAGATTTTGTTAGAATAAGTAAATATAAAAAAACTTTTGAGAAAGGTTACCAACTAAACTGGTCAACGGAAATTTTCAAAATATTAAAAGTAAATCATAATATTTAATCGGCTTATTTTTTCCCATACAAATATAAACATCCTTTTTCTGGGTAAACTATTTGACCAATTTTAATGAAACAACAACCAAAATAAAGGTTTTTTTTGTTTTCATAGGACAATGATATTTTTTTTTAAGAATATTGCGTTTTTTCAGGTGAAAACATGTCTTTAATTTAACCTAAATTTGAATTTAACGGTCAGGCGGTTAAAAGTTGAGGCTTATGACTCTAATATTATGCGCCGACTTTCTGTGTAATTCATTTTCGGTTGTAACTCGCAGCTAAATCTAATTCAAAAGATTATAGGCGCCGACTTATGTATATCTTTCTTTTTTTTGTTTAGTTCAAATATTTAATGAACAAGGAGATTTAAATTTTTTTAAATTTTTTTTTTTGTTTTTGTTTTTTCTTTATCTCAAAAAGTGAACGAAAAAAATGAGTTCTGTTCGAAATGAAAGCAATACTTTTGGTTTATACAGTAGTTTTCATTTATAACGAACTCGGTGCAATTTTAATTATAATAAACTTTACACTTTTTGATAAAGAATTAAATTTTACCTAAAAATGTAAGTTTTTTATTACATTGATATTTATTTTATTTAAACTTATTATATCTAATAATATTGCTTGGCTATTAATTAAGTGTTTTTTATTTATTTTTGAATATAAAAAAAATCATAACGCATCAAAAATACAAAAAATATTTCATTAGAAGAAAAAGCACTATACATAGGCTTGAGGCTGACACATCAAATAAAATGTTAGCAAATGAGTTCGAAGTGTCCATTCTAGAATCAGCACATTCTACAATGTTCAAGTCTTATACTAATTTTTCAAAATTCACAGCATTCTTTTAAAATGACATTCGTTTATTACGATGAATATTTTTCGTCCCATCATGGTCGTTATAACCGAAAAATACTGTACTTTGTTTACGTTTGCTTAAAAATTTTTTTTTCTTTAAATCGTATATTGTTGTTGGTTTTTGTTAAGTTTTTTAAATAAAAAACCGACTTCTGATAAATAATATTTCTTAAGAAAAATGATTTGTTACTTATGGATCAACCAAATTCAGCATGTACGGCGTTCAGTTTCTGTCAAAAAATTTGGAAGTAAGTTGTTATGTAAATAAATTTACATGAAAGCATACGCGAAGTACTGTACCTCGGAGTTTTAAAATTTAAAAATTAACAAAGCGTATAAAAATATTATAATTGTTTTTTCTTATGTTGCTACGATTAAATTTTAAAAATAAAATATTTTAAAATAATATTGTTTTTAAAAATACCTATATTTTTTTAAAAAATACTTTACATATATTCAAAATAATTGAAATACCTATAGTATGTTTGCAGAAACAAAAAAATAACATTTCTTAAGAAAAATTATGTGTTCTTTACAGATCAACCAGAATAAACGCGTACGGCATGCAGTTTCTGTCAAAAAAATTTCAAATAAGTAGGTATGTTGTGTACTGTACTTCGGAGTTTAAAATTTTAAAATTTGACAAAGCGTATAAAAATATTGTAATTGTTTTTTCTGATGTTGCTACGATTAAGGCCACGTTTATACTTCCTAAGCACTTGCAAGCGCATACAAGCACTTGCAAGTTAAATAATTAAAAACCACTGATATGGTTATACTTTATAAGATTTGCAATCGCTTTAAATCGCTTTCAAGCTCTTGCAAGTTAAATACATACAAATACATATGAGTGGTTAAACTTTTCAATCATATTAAAGAGCTTTCAAGTGCTCGAATATTAAAACTATGTATACATATGAAGGTGGTTACAGTTAAAAAAATTAAATTCGTTTAAAAGCGCTTTAAAGTGCTTGTAAAATTATGTACAGATTGCAAGTCAAAATATTTCAACTTTAAAGTTTGAAGTAGGTGGACATATAAAAAATATTAAATAGTGTTTTAAATATTTAAAAATGGATGTTGATAAGTTAATAAGCGAAATACAAAAAAGAAAAGCTTTATGGGATATGAGATGCAGGGAGTATTCAAATAGAAATATTTGTTTAAAATTGTGGGAAGAAGTTGCAGGAGAAATGAAATTAACAAGTAAGCATGCATTTAATTTGTTTTTTTAATTTATTTTACATTGACAAAATATGACAAAAATGATTTGCGTACAGTGATTGCATTATATGATGAATTATTTGCTTGATTCGCAGTTTGGGAAAGATGGCTTCTGTGATTATTTTCTGATTCGACTTGAATTGCCAGAGATCTGTCAATGCCTTCGCGATCTATGATAATATTATGTAAAAGACAGATGCATTTCGTTATTATTATACTGTTAACGAGAGATGTTTCTAGAGGCTTATATAAAATTCTCCATTTTACAGCTATTACACCAAAAGCACATTCTATTGTTTTCCGGGCTTTAGATAAGGAGTCGTTGAACATTTCCTTTTCTGCATTTAAATTATTTTTTGGAAATGGACGAAGAAGATATGTTTTCAAGGGATAAGCTTCATCTCCGATCAAAACAAAAGGCGCTTCAATTGAAGTGTTTGGTAGAAAAGCAGCAGAAGGTACATTAAATTCTCCGGATTCTAGTAATTTTCCTAAATTAGAAGATTGGAAAATACCACTATCACTCATTTTACCATATCCTCCGACCTCAATAGCAATAAATTTCCAGTTAGCATCGGCAACAGCTTGCAGTATAATAGAGAAAAATTGTTTGTAGTTGTAAAACATGGATCCTGAGTTTTTTTGATTTTTGATTCGTATATGTTTCCCATCAATTGCACCAATGCAATTTGGAAAACCCCATTTCATATAAAAATTTTCCGCAATAGCTTTTAGACCTTCTTGCGTGGGAGGTGGCATGTGATCTTCAACTAAACTGTCCCAAATAGCTTCACAAACTTCTTTTATTATCAAAGAAATCGTAGAATGAGCAATTCGGTGGCTAAATGAGAGACTTCTGTAGGATATGCCAGTACTTAGAAATCTGAAACGAAATAATATATTAACATACAAGTGTGATAAATTACTAAATAAAATTTTTTCCCATTTTCAGAAATTGATGTTCAAAAAAAAGTATAAAAAAAAAGATAAAATCAAATCAGGATCTGGAGCATCTGAATGTAAAATAAAATGGATGTACTTTGAGCAATTATTATTTTTGAAGGATAATTTTACTGCAGCACCACTATCTGGAAATATAAAAATGAAGAATATGCCATCTCAGGAAAACAATGAAGAGGAAAACGAAGATGATCAAATTGAATTGATTTTAACAGACGTACCAAGTGACATGTCTATTGATGAAGTCCTTTGTCAACCTGTTGCTAATAAAGCGAAAAAAACAAAAATAGATTCAAAGCATTTAGAGTTTATTGCTCTAGAAAAGGAAAAAGTACAAATTTTAAAAAAGAATCAGATAAATTTAAATGATGGCGATTATCAATTTTTGAACAGCTTTCTACCGATAATGAAGCAAATGAGTGATATGCAAAAACTAAAATTCAGAATGAAAATGACTGAATTGTCCTACAACATTATGCAAGAGAATACAACACCAACTCCATCTTCTCCCGTAGAATGGAGCCATAATACAACCACATTTACATTTGATCCGTCAATGTTGGCAACAAATGATGTTTGAAGCATAAATAAAAAAAATTTAAAAACAAAATTGCAATTTTTCTTTTATTTTACGTAGCTTGAGCAAAGACAATTTATTACTAGACGACAATTTATTACTAGAGAAAAAAAAAGTGTCACTGATTGTGGAGCGGGGCTGAACAAGTTTCAGTCCATTGTTTCGATATTTAAATAGGCAAAATCATTTAAAATTTTTTTTCTTACCTTAATGTCAAAGAGAGCCGTTCTTGAGGTGAAATCGGAATTTTAGTTGTTTGCCATTTTTCTATTTTCGGCTCAATTGCTTTTAATATATAATAAAAAGTAGCTGGTCTCATCCTATAATATTCGTAAAATTTTTCCTCATTTTGACATAAATTATTGTGAAGGTGATGATATTCTCCGAATACTTTTCGTTCATTATTTATTGGATTTTGTCTTTTTTTATTTTCCAAAAATAAATTATATTTTAAATATGAATTTTCAGTTAATAATAAAATTTCACTTGCAGACAACATGTTCTTACGAATCTCACTTGTGAGCTGTAACCACTATATTAAGTACTTACAATTGCTTGTATAAGATTGCAAAATAACAGCTAGCAACCGCTTATAAAGCTTGAGAAGTATAACCGCAAAAAAAGTCACTTGAAAGAGCTTATACTATAAAGCGCTTGCAAGCGCTTACAGAACTTGGGAAGTATAACCGTGGCCTAAGTTTTCAAAATAAAATATTTTAAAATAATATTTTTTTTTTAAAAAACATACATTCAAAATAATTGAAAATATCTATAATATGTTCGCAAAAAAAAAAAAATAAAAAAAAAATAATCTTAAACTTAAATAAAAGTTGACGTATAATTTCTGTCAAAAAATTTACAAATAAATAGGTACATGAATTTACATGAGAGCAACCAAAATACGCGTAACGCGATGTACTGTAATCGGATTTTTAAATTTTACAAATTGACAAATGGTGTTTGGTTTTTCTTATATTTCTAAGATTATGTTTTAAAAAATATCTTATATTGAAAAAAATGCAAAATATAATTTGTTCTTTTTTAAATTAAAACATTCAAATAAATATTTTTATGTGTACGCAATCAATTTACGGATATATAGATAGACATATTGACGTACTGCCGTTTAAAAATTGTACGTCGTATGCTTTAATTTAGATAAAATAAATATTTAATTATCTACTCCTTTCATCTAATATTTTTCAAGAGGCGGTGTGGTGTAGCTGTAAAAAGAGTAGTTCACTCCTAAACAAATAGGTACAATATAAAGTAAAGTAAAGAATTCAGAACCATTTTTTGTATATGTACATACATTTGTAGTAAAAATTTCAGATTTTATTATTGAAATGTAGTGCTTATTTGCCTATGTAGCTACTAAATTTAAAAATGGAATAAGGGGAGGAAAAAATCATCAATATAGATATGTTATAAATTTTAAAATTGTGATTTTAAAAAAAATCTCGACTTCTGTCAACTTAACTATTATTTTGTATTTTGGCAGCTTCAATTATAATACAATACTAAGTACTTAACTTATTTACTTATGAATTATGATAGGTATGTTAAATTTTGTTGTACATATTATGCTCTATGAATAAGGTTTTTTAATTAGGATACAGAATACATCATCATCAAATTTTCAGAACATTATATATTAGAACACTATTTATATTTAGATTGGAAGTCGCTTTTTTTGTGTAATAACTGTGCAAAATTATACTCTCTTTATAGCGCGTTAAGCTACAGGAATAAAATTCAAAAATACCTTAAAACGTTTTTATAATTGAAAAAATTATAAATTTTTTTTTAATAAGGAAATTTCAAACGAAAGAGCTGTTGCCATCAATTTTAGTATGCATAGGAAAAAAAAAATAAGTTTCGTATAATATTAGTTAATATAAATTATACAAAACGGATTTTTTATGTAGATTTAAAAGCACAAAAAGCTCGAATTTCGAGCACAGGGCGTTACTAGTATAACTAATCCTGTTACATATAATTTAACTGATTATAAAGGTAATTTCATATCTAAAATAAAGTATCCTGACGTATATTTAGTTGAAAAAGTATTGAAAAAAAATGGAAATAAAGTATTTGTAAAATGGTTAGGGTTTGACAGTAGTCATAATTCGTGGATAAATAAAAAGAATATTGTTTAATTTTGAATCAAATGTTTTTTATTTTTATTTTATTTTTATTTTTTTTGTTACATGATTTAGATTTTAACTTATAACAAATTTAAATTACCGTTTATGTCGGCTGTAACGGAATACGTCTCATTGTTAATTTCCTCAACATATTCTGTTTTCTTTTCAAAAAATAATTGAAATTTCTTAGGCAAAAAAATTATGTACCTAATTTGATGTTTCGAATACCCATTTTAATCCATATATAGTTTTAATTTTTTTCAGATTTTCGATTTCGTATGGTCTTTCTATTTCCATATCTTTTACCTTCAAAAATTTCTTATAATTGCTGTTGTTGTTATAGCCGTTAAATTCATTTATTAGATTTTGTTTTCTTGTTATCACTGCAATTTCTTCTTCTTTAGATTGCTTACTCGTATGATGTAATTGTTTTCGTTTTGTTTTACGTCTAATAGCTGACTGACTTGGCGGTATAATTCCTGTGGAAGTATTCTCTGTGTTCAAGAAAAGGTTTCCGCTTGCTATTACATTATTTGGAGCTGGTGTAAATAAATCCGCCAACTCTTGTGTAGAAAAAAAATTCTGGGCTTCACAATTCTCTGTTTGGAAATTCATGTTCTGTTGAAGTGGTTTCCTTTCTGTCTGATTTCTGACTAATAACTTTTTAGGAAAATATTCTACTATTTATAGTACCTATTACATTAAAAAACAATAAAACAGAAATGTTATCGTTTCAAATAGGATAATAACTAACTAATTGATAAGTTATAAATTAACGATTTCCACAAATTTTTGTTTTTGCTTTATTATTTTCCTTTGCCTGTACGTTTAATTGAATGAAGTGAAAAACCGTTAAAAAATAACGAACTTTTTCTTTTAAAAACTATACATTAAACAGTTGATATTTTTTAATTCAAAATTAACTTTAATGTTTTCACCCCTCTTTTAATTTGTTGACCATTTATTGTGAACCTTACGAAAAGTTTTAACCGCAAATTTGAATTAAAAAAAAAAAAAATTTTATCTATTTTCCTTTAACCCGTTGGAATATGTAATGATCTTGAAATTTAATACCTACTCTTAGTCATACTAAAAGACATTTGCCTATTCGTTTAATTCAATGAAGTATGAGAAAAACCGTTAAAAAATAACGAACTTTTTCTTTTAAAAAATAATACATGAAAAAGTTGATAATTTTTAATGCAAATTTAACTTTAACGTTTTCACCCCTCTTTTAATTTGTTGAACATTTATTGTGAACCTTATGAAAAGTTTTAACCGCAAATTTGAATTAAAAAAAAAAAAATTTATCTATTTTCCTTTAACCCGTTGGAATATGTGAAAAATCGCTAAAATATTTATTAATAATCTTAAAATTTAATACCTACTCTTAGTCATACTAAAAAACATTACTGTGATCTTTGCATTTTAACTGTCTTTTTGTTTTAAAAACTAGTAGGGGGATAATATTTTAAAATAGTTATATTTTATAACCACCAGTCTCTTTTTTCTTTTTCATATAGAACAGATCTTTTCTTTCTTTTTTATTTTCATATAGAACTGATCTTTTCTTCCTTTTTTATTTTCACCCCTTTTTATCTAAAATTTCAGTATACATTATTATAGCTAATACAATACTCACAAATAGTGGTGATATCTACTAATTTCAATAAAAATTCCTTTTAACTAGCACCCATTAAAAATCATTTCCCAAGACACTAACACCTAATCAAATACTATTAAAAATCACTCCCAATACACAAACAACCCGTAAAATCCTATTAAAAATCTTTTCCAAAACACAAAAAAAATTCTTTTTCATATTAAACTGATCTTTTTACCCCTTTTTTATTATTCTTACTACATTCCCATTATTACCATTCACTCAAAAATTGTGACATCTATCAACAACAGAACATATTATACATTCCCATTAACTTCCCATTAAACTTACTATTTTTCCCATTCCCCCACTACTAACGACATCTACCAACAACACAACATATTAGATATTCCCATTAAATTCACTTTAAAATCATATTAATTCATGATCACTTTCCTATTAATCCCATTCATTTAAAGCGACATCTATCTATATACTATTAACAACTTATTAAATAAGAATATTCAAGACACAAACAATAATCATTCATTTAAAGCGACATCTACCTATTTCCTATTAACAACACAATAAATACTATATCCAAGACACAAACAACTGTCAAAGACATCAGCTGATAGCTGTCAAAAGTGTGCCAGAATCACCATATTTATACTACTCTTAATATCTAGCGCAAAAATAAAGCTAGCCGTTTAAGTGTAAGTGTTTGTTTACAAGATTTTCTGATAATTTTTGAAAGTAAAGCATTTCTTATAAAATTAAAAATATAAATTGATCAAAAAATTAAAAAATATAAGAATAAAAATAACATACGCTTTTGATTAATTTTAAAAATTTGAATTTAGAACGAATAATACACCTAACCAAGATGGGCACTCGCCTTTCCGCAAATTTCTTGATATATACCCATGGAAACTTCAAGATAATGATATTCGATATTTCTGACAGGTATATTGAGCCCATCTGTTACGGTCAAAAACCTTTGGTTTGGTTTGGAATCATTATTTTTACTATCACCCCTATTCTAAATTCCCTCGTGTATGTCGGAGATAATCTACGAAAAAGTAATTCTCAATTCCGACTTAACGCTACGAAAAGTGCAAAAATCTACGGAAGAAATATTCATTCGTAGCATATTCGTATTTCATATATTAAAATTTTTAAGGGTAAAATAACGAAAGAACTAGACATAATCAAAATATTAACCCTTATGTGTGCAACCGCATAACTGGGTATGTGTTCAATTTTCAAAAATGTGTCATACCTATATCAATGCTACAAGCTGGCTGAGGGTTTCAGTAGCTTAATAAATTTTAATTAAAAACCTTTTTCGTATGAAAAATTTTGAAAAAGTCTTTAACATTTGCGTTTAGAGCAAACAGGTTCACTTTGATTTAGTTTATTATAATATTTTTTATCTCAGATGTAAAAGATAAATTAAATGTTTCTACTATAGGAAACTATTTTGTTCTAGCAGTTGGCCGTATATTTCGCGAGTGCAATAGATATATTATGCGTTAAAAATCTCCTGAATGGTGTGAACTTTTTTCCCATTTTGTACCATCACGTGCATAAAAATATTTTTGATTGTGTTCTTCCATTTCAGCTACCTCTAAATCTTCTTCTAAATTATCTTTATTCTTAATATCTTTATCACATATTTCGACAGAAAAAATTTCTTGTTCTCTTGTTTGTAACTCTCGATCAAAACCCATTTTCTCGCAAAATTGTTTACTCACAAAAAATTTTTAATATAATGCACTTACAAAATATGTATAAAAATGACCGATCAGTAAGAACAAAATTTATATTATGTAATAACAACTAAATTTGATTTCTACTTAAACTTAAAAATAGTTAAACGAGGAAGAGTGTAGTAGAGTAGACTGTGTCAACTCTGGGACCCGTATGACCGTAATATAAACATTATATCCTCCGGTTAACTACTTTTGGCAAAATTTCAAACTTTCAGTTTTATAAGGTGTAGTGTAATGCTCATATAAAAGAAGGAGTTGTATGGGAGCTGTTCGAACCCTCTGCAGTAGACCAACCAAATTTTGCAGTACCTTTGGACATTACGCTAAACTATTTTTGGGAAAATTTCAGTTACCCAGCTTTATCAGGTGGAGAGTACTGCTCATATAAAATAAGAAGTTGTATGGCAGCTACTCGAACCCACTGCAGTAGACCAACCAAATTTTACAAAAACTTTGGCCATAAAACTAAACTAATTTTGGCTAAATTTCAGATACGCAGCTGTAATAGGTATAGAGTAATGCTCATATAAAATAAGAAGTTGTATGGCAGCTACTCGAACCCCTTGCAGTAGACCAACCAAATTTTGCATTAACTTTGGCCATTACACTAAACTATTTTTGGGAAAATTTCAGTTACCCAGCTTTATCAGGTGGAGAGTACTGCTCATATAAAATAAGAAGTTGTATGGCAGCTACTCGAACCCACTGCAATAGACCAACCAAATTTTACAAAAACTTTGGCCATTACACTAAACTATTTTTGGCAAAATTTCAGACACTCAACTTCAATAGGTATAGAGTAATGCTCATACAAAATAAGAAGTTGTATGGCAGCTACTCGAACCCACTGCAGTAGACCAACCAAATTTTACAAAAACTTTGGTCATAAAACTAAACTAATTTTCGCTAAATTTCAGATACGCAGCTGTAATAGGTACAGAGTACTACTTATATAAAGAAAGAAGTTGTATGGCAGCTACCCGAACCCATGGACCAAAATAACTGGATTTAAATAGCGATGACTGCTATTGCAAAAAAAACGAATTTGCCAAAATTTCAAGATCCTAGCTCCTTTAGTTTTTGAGTTATTGTGCGGACAGATGGACGGACATGCATAGCTAAATCAATTAATTTTTCGATTCTGATCCGATCCATACACTTGAGTCTATATCTACTCCCCCCCTTCTCTGCGCCACAAACGTAATGGCAAATTTATTATACCCTTTGACTATATAATCATACGGGTATAAACAACAAAAACGAGGAAGAGCGTAGTAGAGTAGACTGTGTCAACTGTGGGATACCCCTATGACCGTAACATATACATTATATCATCCGGTTAATTACTTTCGGCAAAATTTCAAACATACAACTTTATTAGGTGTAGTGTAATACTCATATAAAAAAGAAGTTGTATGGCAGCTACTCGAACCCACTGTAGTAGACCAACCAAATTTTGAAGAAACTTTGGCCATAAAAGTAAACTACTTTTGGCAAAATTTTAGAGACGCAGCAGTAATAGGTACAGAGTAATACTCATATAAAAAAGAAGTTGGAAGGCAGCTACCCGAACCCATGTACCAAAATAACTGGATTTAAATAGCGATGTAATCTATTGCAAAAAAACGATTTTGCGAAAATTTCAAATTCCTAGCTCCTTTAGTTTTTGAGTTATCGTGCGGACCGACGGATGGACAGACGGACGGACATGCATAGGTAAATCGATTTTTTTTTTCGATTCTAATCCGACTGAGTCTATATCCCCCCCTCCTTCTCTACGCCACAAACGTAATGGAAAATTTATTATACCCTTTGACTATATAGTCATACGGGTATAAAAAAAAAAATAAAACCACAAACACCCTTGCACCACAATTTATCGACATGTTTATACATTAGTTTTTTTCCAATAATTAATTCGCACTATATTGATTCTTATACAAACATGTTTAAATTTTATTGTTAGTTTCATTTACCATAATTTTATTACATAATTATGTACATCATAATAATTTACGTGCTTTGTTTAAAAAAAAAAACCGAAATGTAAAAATTTATATTAAACCTATATAAAATACAAGCAAAAATAATTACATACCCGAGTATGTTGGTTGCACATTAAGTGAAAAAACTTTGGTTGCCCACACAAGGGAGAAAAGATATGAAATATCCTACTATTTTTTATTTATAATTAATCAATATATATTAATTATAAATGAAAATAATACTTTTTTCTCAAAATAATATTCAAAATTTATTAGATACCTACTACAAATTTGAAAACAATAAACATCATTCTTACTTAAAAAAATGAATTCAAACGTCAAAATTGCCAATTTAATTTTCTACGAGGGAATTTAAAATCACTTAAATTTTTTTTCGTTACGTAGCCAATTTTTCGTTGAAAGCCTACGAAGGAATTTAGAATAGGTGTGTATATCTCTATAAGTTTAATACAAATTTGCAAAGTGTGTGTTTTCGTGGCATTTTTTCTTGAATGTATTGTAACAATCCCGAACTTTAACCATTTGAATAAGTTCCGCCGTAATCCAAATATTGTTTTTTTGCAATTCTTAATTGGAAGAATACGGATGTACTTTTTAATTAATTGGACAAGTTATTAATTGGACCAACAAGGACAGTTTGGTCTAAAGTTCGTGAGTGATTAGCGTATCCCAGATTTCGTCTTGAGCAAGATCGTTATAATTTAGAACTGTACTTGACTGATTGTATCTTTGATCTACGCTGATGAGTGCCATTTGGTAATCAGATAAATGTGTATCTGTTATATGCAGATTGTATTGCAAGTTGATGATGTCTAAAAATTATGTCTATAAAATTATCAAACACAGTCTTAAACATCATTCCAATCCAAATTCCGTAGTGCATTTATTACAGATTACAAAGCCATTGCTCAAGAGAGTATCCCTATAGCTCCTAACATCCCTATTATTTCCATCTAACAAATTGAAATTGAAGTCTTCTATTATAAATAAACGTTTATAAGTTGACGTTAGTTCATCGACCTTTTTGTTGAAATCTGCAAAATTAGCTGAAATTGACCTATAGCAAACTAATATATAAAAATAAAGTTGAGAAAGTTCTTTGTAGTTATTTGGCAATCCCTCTTGATGAATTAGTATTTTTAAACTAGTCTGAGTGACACCTTCATAGCAAATATCATCCTTGTCATGGAAATATGATAAAAACAGCCTTACATTGTTATAAATTCTGTGGTCTCTTAGTCTTGAAATTGCATAAACATTATCACCAGTATCAATTGCTTTTCTTGTTAGCCTAACAATAGGAGGGACCAATGGATCGATGTATGTTTTACTATTTCCCTGTAAATTTTTTTCAATGTTTGGGCAGAGCGTTTCTCCCTTAGTCCAATTTGAATATTTGTTATCTGGCATTTGGAGTTTGCTTGGAGAAATGCAAGTTTTATTCTTTTCTTTATCTTCATTTTTTGAAACCACGCAATCACTTTTTTTAATTTTATTTGGATTAGCTACATCAACTATAGATTCTTTCGCAGTAGTGATATTTTTATGTATTTTCTTTGTGAAAGATAAAAAATTTAAAAGATTTTTATTATTTTTGGTTTTAATATTTGATGAATCATCTTTTGGTTTGACTATTTTTTTAACAGTTTTTATTACCG